>CM062815.1:340986136-341231136 GCA_031772625.1 Pinus tabuliformis | reverse complement strand
GTCTTAATAAATATGATTAAAATAGATCAAAGTTTGATATATATACTATGAAGGTTATGAGGGTTAAAATACAAAAAATAGAGAATAATGAAATACAAACACACACCAATCACAATCAACCCCAAGATATGATCTAGGAAACTCTTTGGAGAAAAAACCTAGCTAGAAGGTGAGGTTTTTTAAATCTCTGAAGGCACTCCCAATGGAGTTACTTGGAACTTGTTGCCTATGGGTTGTTATAGAACACAACCTCCCACCCCCCTCTCTCTCACACACACACATACATCAACTGTGCTATAGTATGGAACAAAATGTAAAATAATAAAATGGAAACCCTTTTCCTCTTAGTGACCAGATTAGAACATAGCCTGGTAGCCAAGCAGGGTTTAAACTTGACCCATTCAACCCTCAATTTGAGTTACAATTCAACCATTCTAGAGTCTTCTTCATAGTCCCCACATGTCTAGCTCATTTTCCATGAGTAACGGGGTTGGCATGTCATCCTCCCAAGTTATGGTGGTCAGACGTGATAAGTCAACTTTCAGGAAGCATGATTTTTTGCATTTGAATCCTGATTGATGTGATTATTGCATAGTTGGAAAGGTATACAAGTGTATAATAGGACCATGATATTTGATACTTAGGTAGTAAATATTTACCCTGCCTAGAAAACCTCATTTAAGGCCTTTAAATGGACTTGGAATGTTTCTAACCCCAATTCTCCAAATTGGGTCCCATTGCTAAACCTTCTCCTATAAGATAATTCCTTCAATTGTTCCACTCTATAAGAATTGATATGGATGAAAAAATATATAATAATCCAATATATATCAATAAATATTGTTGGTTTGATGTGTATATTCCACAAAATAGAGTTTTATAGATGTCCACAGTTAAAACATTCCAAAATTCCTTATAGGCATAAAACCTTAAGAAAACACCTAGAATTATTATCAATTTAATAAACATAAATATTATTGAAAAACAAGATGAACGTTGGATTCCAATATTGGAAGGATAAGAGTCTTTGTTTCCTAGGTTGATATCTTCTATCATTTGATGGATAGTATCTTCCTCCTTTAAGTCTAGTTGGATAAATTTGTTGAGTTCCTATTTTTGGAAGTATAATAATGAGATCCTTTGTAAGAATACTACTTCTCTGAATGGAGCATTCTAACTCCAAGACATTTGTTTGATGCTTATGCTAGACTAGATTGTTCATAATCATTACAGTTTGAGAGTTGTTATGTTGCTCATTTTCATGGATGTTGGTCGTTACAAAGAATAATGATATATTGATTGCTACTTTGGATGGATTCTTCATGTTTTCCTGAGAACCATATGAAACTATTGGTCTTCATGATAATCTAAAAATAATTCACACAAAGAATGACAACACTACCAATCCAAAACAAGTGCCTTAATCGGCCAAGGCTACTACTTAGAGAATATTTTCTACAGAAAACCCAAATTATAAAGCATAAGAAAATCCAACCTGTTGCACCATAGAACAAACAATAAAGAAACCAAGGCATCCAATGTCCATAGTGCATAGACACCAGAGCCAAAAACACCAAAATGATAGTTTCCAAACAAAGGCTAAGACTATAAGAAGACAAAAACACTTAACACCTATAGGAGTTCCAAGAACCAAAATGGAGAGATCACTATGTGTTGACATACACTGAATATTTAAAGATCAAATAAAATTTCCAAAGCATGGTCCATCGGTTGAGGTAAAGTCTTACTAAGGAATGTTTCCTAAGCATAATAACATTCTTCAAGTAAATGTTGCTTGTTCCTCGCACACAAGTCTCCATTATCCCAACTTTCCTCTAATAATCCATGTAAGGTGGTTCGAGAAGCCAATTATGAGTAAATTTATGCATGCAAAGAAAGGAGGGGAAAATGCTTCGATATCTTAGTGCCTCTATTAAAATCAATAGATGGTTGTTTTGTGACATATGGTGATTCATTATGACGTAATGCACCTCCATGCCCATAGAAATATAAGGATTAAAGTATTGAATAATGTTGTTAACTCCCATTTTCTGAAGAAACCCCATTTTGAGTGTGGTGAAGTCATTGGCTAAAGAGTTAGTATAGTAATTATGCTTACTAGAATAAGACATTTTTAATTTTGTAATCCTCCTCCTGAATTCAATTTATAATAGATATTAGTTTTCTATCGAAAGGGATATATTTCATTATCATCAAGTTAATGATTATGCTTGAATTACCTATAGAAATCAATGAATTTGTTTTTTTTTCTTTAACTAGAAAAGTCCATTAGAAAAGAGCACATGCCTCGATTTGATGATTTGTGGACTTCCCTAGACCCTAAGTGAAAGTTGTTTCTAGTTGTCCCTTAAGAACAAGGATGATCACCCTGATAAATTCCACCCATATAAGACAAAATATACTACTAACCAACATGGAATATCATTAACAACATATTTTGCTTATCAAGGAACCAATATTTCTACCTTAACACAACCCATAACAACATCAATATCTCTTTTTCATAACCAAAAAATCAACAAGGTTTCCTTTATATGACACACATTGATACATTTAACAAACTTTAATTATCAGGGTGTTAGCATGTCATATTAAAATTAATTACATTAATACCAACAACATTATTTCATTATCAACGTATCAATGTTGTGGTTCTAACATGACTCGCATTAACATTATAGGAATCTTTTCATTATTATAGGTTAGTCTTTCCACCTTATTGCAACACACACCAATGTTTTCAATATCTTCACATTATCACAAAACTAGTGATGTGATCTTTGTAGGTTTTAACACTATACAGGAATTACCTATTGTTGAAAATAACAACAAGAAATGACAAAAATAGAATCCAAAAATTCTAGTTTAATTTGTCCTTGAACTAAACTGAGAATTAAAATCGAATATTATTCTCATAGCAACTTGTAAATAGTTAATTAATTTTAGTTAACTTAATTAACTTAGGAATTTAGAGTTGGAATTTTTTTTGAAGTCATGTATATGTTCTACCTATATTATAGGGGTCCAGGATGAGTTAAGTATGAGTTGTAATTCATTAACTCAGTTTACTAAGTTAAGTCTCATTAAATTAGTTCCAAATTGTTTGAGGAACTAATAGTGAGTTAACAGTCAGTTGATGCATTATTGTACTCAACTAGTGCTACTCTAGTTAATTAAATATTTACTCATCAGAAACTCATGCATGTCGATTCTGAGAAAGACCCAATCGGGACTAGAGTGTAGGCACAATGTACTATTTGTTTTAGATTTTTCTGAGTTTCATTGATAGTTCATGTATTTAGGAATTGTTCCTTAAGGGATTGCAAAGTTTTTAGAGGCTTTATTTCCCTTTAAATACAAGATATCCTCCATAGGAATTACGCATTGGAACAGAGACTTGGAGAGCTTGTAAAGAGGCTTAGATTTGGCCTTAAGCTTGCTTATGAGTTGGAGATTGAATTTGTTGAGTGTCGGGATTGTTCTAGAGAGAACAAGCATTGTAATTTCATCTTGATTTTCCGAATTAATACAAAACAGATAGTGGGGTTTTGATTTGTGGCTTTCCCTAGATATTTATTGTGTTATGTGCCTTTGATTCTCTTCCTCTATGGATTATTATTTGCTTGATGCTTATGGGCTTCTGCTATAAAGAGTAGAAGTAGATTCTTGTATCTTGTTTTAGTAGATTACATGAGCTTGTGAATCTATAGGAAATTTCTACATGGTATGAGAGTTGAGAACAATATACTAGAGGAGATTTCAAAATTTTGAGTTCAGGGTTACAGGTGAAATTTGAATTTTCAATACATACTTCAGGATCAACAGATGGCATTCTATGGTTTGCGACTCGAGTATGCCTTGGATGGAAGCTCGAATTATATAGCCTCGAAGGATAGGATGGAGGCCTTTTTGGAGGATAATGGATTGAAGGAATTCATTGATCAAGATATTCCTAAGCCACCAACATCAAATGCTCAGAATCTAGCCGAATGGAAGAATTGTATGGTAAGGGCGAGGCAGATAATCCTTGAGGGAGTTTGAGACCACATCGTCTCTAGTCTCCATGGGAAGGAAACTCTACATGTTATGTGGAAATAGTTGAAGGACCTTTTCCAAAACAGCAGTTACCAAAGGAAGTTGGCATTGAAAGATAAACTTCGAAAAATCAAGATGGAGGAAGGAGACTCAATTCCAAATTACTTGACCAAGTTCACTCAATGTCGTGACGAACTTGGAAGTGTTGGAATCACAGTTTTTGAGGATGATACGATGAGTCTTTCTCTTCTTGGACTCACAAAGAGTTGGCATATTTATCAGGACTCTGTCAATGGTCGGGATAAGCTGCCAAATTAGGAGTGATTATGGTCGGATTTGATGCAGGAGGAGATTAGAAGGAATACCAGAGATGGGACCTCTTCCAAGGAAGTGGAAGAGGATTTTTCCTTATCGAGTAAGGCAAAGAAGGCCAAGGGGAGTAATTCCCAAGGTGAGGAGGTCGGAAAGAATATGGACTTGACGAAAGTCAAGCATTTTCACTGTCATGAGCACGGGCACTATGCCAAGAACTACCCACAAAAGAAAGAAAGCAAGAAAGAACCAATAGTAGTGGAAGCAGGTGAATATCTAGCTTCACAATTCAAACTTGATTTCACTCTCATTGCATGCATGGCCGACACTTCCATGGGAGGTGTGTGGTATCTTGACAATGATGCCTCATTCCATATGACGGGGAATAGAGATCTCTTTAGTTATTTTGAGGAGAAAGACCTCAAGTAGAGTATAGAGTTTGGAGATGATGAGAGGTATAAAGCTACTGCGATCAATATGGTTACCTTTTAGAAAAAGTTTGGCTCCCCTCTCAGGATCACAGATGTGATGTATGTTTCAGGACTAAAGAAGAATCTTGTTTCATTCATGGTATTGGAAGACCATGGCTATGATGTGGTTTTCAATAAGGGAAAGGTTTTCCTTAGACACATCACCACAGGATAGGTGGAATAGATCAGTGCATGGGTCAAGAACTTGTATTCTCTTGAGGTTCAATATACATGAAAATCCTTGAGGAGCAAGCTAAATATTAGTGATGTGATCATTGAGAGGGAGAGTAAATCACCTTTCAACATGCAACCCCAGAAGAAGTCTCAGAAGCAGCTTTAGGAAAATGTGGAGCAACCATAATTAGAGAAGCTGAGAGAAGACCGAGAGATCCACTCAAGCAGAGAGGAAGTAGTCTCAGAAGCAGTCTCAAACATTTGTGGAGCAGCCACAATTGGAGAAGCTGAGAGGAGACTAAGTGGAGGCATCTAGTCATGCAAAGACCTCTAGTAGGGGGAAATTTCGAGCCAGGTGGGCAGAGGGATCACATGCAACCATACCTCCAAGTGTGAGGTGGGACGATGTGAAGTGATAGTCCCGAGTGGGCTAAAATTGGGCAAGGTCCATTGAGTGGTTTTATCTCATGTATCATACCTTGCTACAGGAGCCCAAAGTACATAGTAGTGGGAGGAATCAGTGGGATTGATGCAGTCATAGATCAAAGTGACAGAGGCTAGAGAAGTCAGATAATAAAGAAGTGTAGATAAGGGTTGACAATAGTTCAGAAAGGTAGAGTCAATAGAAGCGCAAAGTTTTTAGTCAACAAAGGAAATAGTAGTCAAAGACTTTGATGACAGAGGCATCATTCTGATTCAGGTTATGTTTTTTTGTTTCTAGAGTTGTTGTAGCAACAACACTAGAGAGAAGTGTTGTATGTAGAACATTCCAAAGGTTCGGGGTCGAGATCGAGTTGAATTCCTTTCTTGTTGAGAGGGAGTGTTGAAAATAGCAACAAGAAATGATAAAAATAGAATCCAAAAATTCCAATTTAGTTTTTCCTTGAGTTAAACTGAGAATTAAAATCGAATTGTATTCTCATAGAAACTTGTAAAGAGTTAATTAAGTTTAATTAAACTAATTAACTTAGGAATTTCGGGTTGGAAGTCTTTTTGAAGTCGTGTATATGTTCTCCCTATATTATAGGGGTCTAGGATGAGTTAAGTACGAGTTGTAATTAGTTAGCTTAGTTTACTGAGTTAAGTCCAGTTAAATTAGTTCCAAACTATTTGAGGAATTAATAGTGAGTTAATAGTCAGTGAATGGATTAGTGCACTCAACTAGTGCTACTCTAGTTAATTGAATATTTACTCATCAGAAACTCATGCATGTCGATTCTGAGAAATACCCAGTTGAGACTAGAGTGCAGGGACAATGTACTGTTTGTTTTAGATTTTTCTAAGTTGCACTAATAGTGGATGCATTCAGGAACTCTTCCTTAAGGTATTGTGCAGTTTTTAGAGGTTTTATTTCCCTTTAAATACAAGCTATCCTCCATAGTAGTTACGAATTGGAATAGAGACTTGGACAGCTTGTGAAGAGGCTAAGATTTGGCATTGAGATTTCTTATGAGTTGGAGATTGAATTTTTTGAGTGATGGTATTGTTCTAGAGAGAACAAGATTTGTAATTTCATCTTGATTTTCTGGATTAATACAAAATAGATAGTGGGGTTTTGAGTTGTCGCTTTCCCCAGATATTTATTGTGTTATGTTCCTTTGATTCTCTTCCTCTATTGATTATTGTTTGCTTGATGTTTATGGGATTCCGTTGTAAAAAGTATAAGTAGATTCTTGTCTCTTGTTTTAGTAGATTACATGAGCTTGTGAATCTACAGGAAATTTCTACATCTACACACGAATTCTTAAAAATAGAAAATAAACAATGGCGAGAACATAAAACATAAAACATATATACATAGAGATTTTCCCCTGGATCCCAAAACCGGGACTACCAGATTGATTTTTCATTATTTTCCTTTCAATGTTACAATACATATATATACATGCTAAATCATTCATAAACCCCAATCCATTAAACTTGGATTAGAACATAACCATAGTTCCCTTGACCGGTTCTACAAAATACCATGGGAAGAAAACCATCATGCCCAAAACCATGTGCAAAACTCATCCAAAAAACCATAGGTAGGTCCACCCACCTAATATAGGGTCTAAAAAAAATTCTCAAGCTGCTACCATAGATCCCATGTAGGGGCGCTAGCGCCCCCCTAAAACCCCCCTGTGACCCCCCTGCTACACCCAACGCAACAAATAGGGGGGGCTTCCTCCCCCTCGCGCATGCACCTAATCGTGGAAAGAATATAACACATGCACAACATTCTCCCACTTGTTGTTTTCTTTTCCACACAGGAGGTCATAGGAGAGCTTTGTCATTGGTCTAGCCCTACAATGACCATTGTTTATCTACACCAATAAAACTTCTCAATGCTCAAAGACTTCATTAATGCATCTGCAACATTCTTCAAAGTGTCCACCTTTACCAGCAACATCTTTTTTTCCTCAATCATATCCATCACAAAGTGATATTAAACATTAATTTGCTTTGTCTTTGAATGATAAGCAGGGTTCTTTGTCAAGAAAATTGTACTTTGGATGTCACAGTCTATCCTTATAGCTCATTGTACTAACCCCATACTTGAACACAATATCTGCAACCAAACTGCTTCTGTCTTACATGAGTGGCTTCCATGTATACTACCTCTATAGTTGAAAGTGCCACTATAGATTGTCTCTTATTCATCCAAATGAATGCTCCTCCAAATAGGTTAATCACATACCCACTTATAGATCTTCTCTTATCTAGATCTCCAACCCAGTCTACATCAACAAAGCCATGGATCTCCAAAACTCTATCCAATCTTGGTCTTCCTTGGTAGCATGGGCCATAATCACTAGTGCCACGCAAATACTTGAAAACCTGCTTCACTGTTGTTCAATGCTCCTTCCTTGGTTTTTGACATAAACCTGCTCAATAATCCCACTGCATGTGCAATATCTGATCTCGTACATACCATTTCATACATCAGACTACGAGTCGCACTTGCATATGGAACACGGGACATCTCTTCTTCCTCTTTCTGCTATCCTACATATTAAACCTATGCAATATTTTCTCAACATACTTCCTTTGGTTTAACCAAAGCTTCCTCTTTTCCAGATCTCATTTAATTTCCATGCCCAAAATATAGTTTTCAACACCAAGATCCTTCATGTCGAATTTGGAGGACAATTGGGTCTTCAAATACTAGATAATTTCTTTGTCATTTCCAATCAACAACATATCATCCACATACAATACCAAATAAATAACATGGTCACCAATTAATTTAAAATACACATAGTGATCTTCTTTGCTTCTAGTGAAGCCAAGTCCCTGTATATGTGTATCAAATTTCTAATACCACATCCTTGGTGACTGTTTTAACCCATACAGAGACTTTTTTAACCTGCATACCAGTTATTTCTTTCCCTTCACTGCAAAGCCTTCAGGTTGCTTCATGTATATCTCTTCTTCTATATCCCCATAAATAAATGTTGTCTTCACATCCATCCGTTCTACCTCAAAATAAAAAGCAGTATCAACAAATAAAAATAATCTAATAGAAGCTACCTTAGCAACATGATAAAAAATATCACCAAAATCAATTCCCGACACCTGTGAATAACCTTTTTCTGCCAACCAAGCTTTGTATTTTTTCACCTTGCCTTCCGCATTCATCTTCTTCTTAAATACCCGTTTTCTTCCAATGGGTTTCATTCTAGGTGGAAAATACACCATATCCCTACCCTCATTTTTGTCCAAAGATTTCATTTCATCAACCATGTCCTCTTTCCAAAGTTTTCCATCCTTTGAATCTACCGCCTCCCTAGTAGTTCTAGGATCATCATCAATAATAGATAAAGCAAAATTTGAACAGAAAGAAAATGGACTATACCTTTTCGGTTGTCTTCTTTCTTGAACTCATCTTCTCACAGCTTGAGTTTGTGGCTCTTCATTTTTTATTCATGTTCTGATGCAGAGTCTGGTTCTTTCTCCTTTAGCTCAAACTATATCTTCTCAGGTTCCTTTGGTAGGACTTCATGTCTAATAACATATTTCACCTCTCTAGACACCACATCTCAATTGTACACAACCTTCCTTATTTCTAGGTTCCAAATCTTATAACCTTTTAAACCATCCTTATACCCAATAAAGATGCACCTTTCAGATTTACTATCCAACTTGGTTCTTTTCTCCTTTGGAACATGTACATATGCATCACATCCAAATACCCTCATATGTGAAAGAGAGGGTTTCTTACCAGTCCATACCTCATGTGGAGTCTTATCCTCCAACGTTGATGAAGGTGATCTATTAACCAGGTAACATGCAGTCTCCATTGCCTCTGCCCATAATTCTTGTCCTAACCCAACACCACTAAGCATGCTTCTTGCCTTTTCCATCAATGTCCTATTTTTTACTTCTACAACTATGTTTTGTTGAGGTGTGTATGGAGTAGTATTTTTCCATTATGTACGACACTTCTTACAGAATTCTTCAAATTCCTTATTGCAAAATTCCTTTGTCCTCAACACCTTTATCTTCTTCTCTATCTAGTTTTCTACTAGAGCCTACAATTCTTTAAATTTGTCAAAGACTTTAGATTTCTTCGCAAGGAAATAAATCCATGTATTCCTTAGAAGTCATCTATAAATGATACATAGTACACATACTTACCTAGTGATGGAACCGACATAGGTCCAAACACATCACTGTGCACAAGCTCTAATATCCCTTTCACCCTCTTAGCACCACAGGGGAAACTCGCCCTATTCCACTTCCCATATACACAATGTTCACAAAAATCAAAATCCTAAGATAAGTTATACATAACTTCTACCATACTATTACCATGAAGTATTCAAAGGCACTTCTCTCCAATATATCCAAGCATATTATTCCATATCATTGTATTTTCTATAGAGACCACTAGATTTTCTGCTCCACTTTCACGAACCACAAAAGTGTTGCACCCATCAATAACAGTACTACCCAGAGTCTTGTACAGAGTTCTAATCCAAACTCCTTGAATCAATACCAATGCTCTTAGAGCCATCTTGTAGGTATCTTTCTCGAACATTGTTTTTATACCTGCATCATCTATCTTGCTTACAAAAATTAGATTTCTGGCCAATGTTGGAATATGAATAACACCCAAAAGTGTTCTAATCCTTCCACATTATAACTTCAGCTTGACCTTTCCATGTCCAATGATTATATCCTTCCTTTCCTCCCCTAAGAAGACATCATCACCATTATATTTATCATACTCGCAAAACCACTCCCTATAGGGAGTGAAGTGAAAGGATGCACCTAAGTCAATGAACCATGCCTCATCATCTACACGTGTGCTTGAAGACGAAGCCAAGTACACATTCCCACCTTCATCTAAGGTGGTTTTCACCTTTGTAGAAGGAGCATCATCAAATCCCTTTCCTTTCTCAGGAGCTTTAGATATACAATCCTTTTTTAGGTGCCCTTCCTTTCCGCATTTCTAGCACACTTTTATAGGTTTTCCTGGAGATTTATATCTCCCTCTAGATTTAGATCTCCCACTCGAGGAGTTATTTTTTTTATGTTTTGGGACCTTCCTTGTACAGAAAAGGAATCTCCATTTTGGCCCTCCATATTTTTCCGTCTCATCCCCACTTACAGCAAGGATGAGACTGTTTCGTCAAACTTCAAAGTAGTTGTATTTATACCTATTCCAACAACCAAAATATCCCACAAATCTAGTAGAGAACATAGCAAGCTAATGCAATTATCCTGATCTAAAATTTTAATATCGACAGATAAAAAATGGCTTACCACAATATTAAAGGCGACCAGATGCTCTATCACCGAGTCTCCATCTTTCATCCTCAGGTTATACAACTTTTTCCATAGGAACAGTTTGTTCACCAGAGACTTATATTGGTACAAAGACCCTAACTTGTCCCACAACGCCTTCATCGTAGATTCCTTTGATACATTCAATAATATTAAATCTGAGATACATAACCGTATTGTGCTCTTTTCTTTCCAATCCGACTTCACCCAGTCTTCATCTGACATTGTTGTCAGTTTAGTATCTAGATCTACTGTGATCCATTGTTCTTTATCCACAAAAAAACCTCCATCTTTAGCTTCCACAACTAAAATCTCTGACCATTAAATTTCTCAATATCTATCTTTTCACTATTCGCCATCTTCTTTCACCACAAGAATTGATCCCGCATATCTCCCACTCAACAAGGTCTACCATAGGCCTGAGAAACACCCCTCAGTAGCAAAGCCGCCTCCTTGAAGCCAAAACAACTTTGATACCAAATATTGGTTTCAACCCTATACAGAAATTACTTGCATAAAAAATCTTTAAAATAGAAAATAAACAATGGCGAGGAAATAAAACATAAAACAAATATACATGGATATTTTCCCCTGGATCCCAAAACCAGGACTACCAGATTTATTTTTCATTATTTTCCTTTCAATGTTGAAATACATATATATACATGTTGAATAATCCATAAACCCCAATCCATTAACCCTAGATTATAACATAATCATAGTTCCCTTGACCAGATCTACAAAATACCATGGGTAGAATCCATCATGCCCAAAACCATGTGCAAAACCCATGCACAAAACGATAGGTAGGTCCATGCGTGTGACTAATCATGGAAAGAATATAACGCACACCCAACAATCTTAAAATTCTTTGCACATTTACATTTGGATTTACTCACAAAGTTAGTTCACATGAGCACATAGATCATAACCATTATTAATGCCTCTCCAATACATTTTTTCCTTGAAAAAATAATTATATCCAATATTTCAAGAAGGAAATTGTAATATACACTTATTTGTTCTATTTTCTATTAGATAGATAGACAAAGATAATCAACAATATTATTGTACATATCCTTCAGATGTACAACTCGAAGCATCCACATACATGGGATGAAAACCTTCCTTTTGATCAACAAAACTAGAACAAAACCCTTCAATGTACCTCTTCCCATTACATTAACATATAAAGAGTCCTCCCATCCTCAATGTAAGGTAGACCAAGCACCAATATTTCTTGAATGGATACAACACATCCATCAACAAATTCATAATATTCTACAAAAGAAAAACACTAAGCATAACCAATCATACAATCAACATTATCTACTACACAAGCTTTAAGTTGGTGATAATGGCTATATGGACTTACAAAAATAGAAACTCACCCCCAAAACAAGATCAAAGAACTTAATATGGGTCTTACACCATCACCAAGGTTGCGGGTGAGAATTGTTTTGAATTGAATCTTCCACCATTCCTTAACTTACATCACCCTATCTTTAACATAGAAAATATTCAACAATATCTATGCCTCCGTTGGACACCTTGGAGGTGGTTAATCAATTGGACTACAAAGCTCAATATTGATTGCATTGAGTAGGATAAAATGGACCAAATCATGGGCATGAAGATGAAAATAACCTACCAATAGAACATACAACTCTACCAAGTTGTCAGAGCAAGGAAACTTCTTCACAAGGGCGAGTGACTTACTAAAAACTAGATTCCACAAAAATTAACCACTTAATGTTAGAACTTGACACAGTGAGTGATGAGCCCTGGTATTGCACCAAGGATGTTGCAACTCCCAAGGCTTCTCAACTTAAATTATCAACCTGAGGTTCGTACAAACTTAGAGGTGACAATGCTATATGCACAATAGGTTAGGTTCTACTCATGTCACCCTTAGTCATTAGATCATATCAAGGTATTCAGAGACCACTCCTTCAACTAACTACAAATATAATTTCTTATGAAATCATATCATGATTGCAAGGAGATGAACATGATTCTAACTACAAAAATGAAAATTTCATTCATTAAATGTAAATGCTAATTGAAATTGCATGAAAGGAAGAGGCTAGTCTAGTTGCAAAAGTAAACCATGCTACTCTATTTGCACACTTAATCAAATCAATAACCTACTTTTTTTCCGGAGAAAAAATCGGTAACCTTTTATTTAAAAAATGAAAAGTTACACATTGCAGATGCATTGAAGCATTTCCATAAGCTGCCCATTGGGCACGAGTGCTTTCGCACCCCTCGCAACGTTACAAAACTAACGTGCAATTTGAAGAAGAAGAAAAAATAAAGGGAAAGAGAGAAAAAAGTAGGAGGCAAGAAAAACTGAGGAGTAAACCTCACACTTCAAGTTTTTCTTCCCTTTTTCTTTTCAACCTTGCGCCACTCTCCTTGGGTGGGCTCGATCGAAGTTATGACTAACTGTGTTTCTGCTTTCTGCAAGCCTATTTCCTTGTCTGAATCTGAAGTATCTGATTGATGGTGCCGTTTGATCCCGCCCATGCTCTGATCCTCGTTTGTCTTCTCTGCCTGATTTGGGTGAAGCTGTGGAGCCCTGTTGTCTGATGTGATTTCCTTCTGGGTCCCAATTTCTTGGGATACCGCAACATTCTCTGTGGGAGTATCTTCCTCTTCTGCTTCTAATTCTTCATCCTCTGAATTAGGAGGGGGGAATTGCCATCCTTTCCTCTGCTTTCTTTTACTGTTTGTTTTCTTGGCTTTTGGACATGTGCTTTGCAAGTGTCCTATTTGTCTGCAGAGCCTGTATCTGAAAGCAGTATTTTCATAGTCTAATGCTTGCAACCAATTTTGTTGTTTGTAGATCAGCCTTATGTTGTCTGGCAGTCCTTTACTTAGATCTACTTCCACGCAAATGCGTGCAAAGGTGTAGACTCTTTCATCAATCCTTTCCAGATCTGTTTTGATGTATTTCCCTATGCTGTTCCCAATTCCTTCCAAGACTCGTTCACTCCAAAAGTGAAGGGGAAGGTTATATAGACGAACCCAGACCGGCACTTTGGATACAGTCATTTTGTTTGGATCGAAATCTTGAAACCATGGAGTCATGAACAGCCCCGACGTTCCCCAGAACCAAGGCCCAACACTGATGATTGTATCTCTGACTTCCTTGGATGCAAATCTAACTATGAAAAACCCTTTGGAGCATAGATGTATATCACATTCCATGGTCCAAGTGGTGAAAATCCAATGAAATAGATCCATTGGTTTTGGCCAAAAACTGTTGAACCGACATATTAGGGCCTGCGTTTCATAGGATTTAACAAAATCATCGAGCCCTGTAGAGTCGAAGTTAAGGGCTGGAGTTTGCCCTAGCTGATCTACTATGTATGGCCTGGGTGTATATCCACCTTGGTCTGGAGAGGCCCCTGAATCTCTGTTACCTTGAAGAATGTTTTTGTAGGAGGCACCTCCCTTGGGTTGATGTTGTGGTGTTGTCTTTTTCCCCTTGTCTCCCCCTGAGCTGCTTGGCTGCCCCTGAGGTAGGGCCCCTCCTCTCAGCCTGAGGTTTAAAACAATGGTTTTTCCTGAACTAATCTCATAACTTCCCAAGGTTCTGTTGTCTTGGAGAGACCACCTGCCACTGACTAAATGTTGGATCTGACCAGGATATCCGATCAATGCCCAAATTTGTTGTTTTAGCTGCAAAATAGTGCTTTCTGCATGTACCCATACTAAAAAGGATTTCCCCTCAGGGGTTTTAATGAAAATTTGAAATCGAGATGTTGTTACCTGATGTCTGCGTTTTGGCTGAGTTCCTGATCTGCCTAAACCAATGTCACTGCTGATTGCCATGTGTCCTGACTGCAAGCAATCTTCCAGATCTGACCTCTTATTGGGTAGTTCTTCCATTTGCATGTCACGGTCTGCGTACCCTCTGCTCAATCGATGCATATTTCCACCAATCTGCTGCCTGGGTTCTGGGTATTCTTGAATCTTGATCAGATCGGATAGATCCGGCCCAGATCTGCAGAGTTTGGGCCATGCAATTGTGTGATGGATCGGATCTGCGACATGCAGTCCCCCATCTTTGCATGCAGGGGGCGGGAGTAGAGGGGCTGTGTTGGTGTGAAAAACTACAGGCCCAGACCCTACCGCGTCCCGGCGCGCTCTCTGATCTCCCCGGGTTCCTTCTCTTCTTCCCCTGCAGAAGATATCGTGCATCACAATGAGGTGAACCTCCACTGCGTGCAGCCAAGGCGTCATATACATACTCTGCTTCTTTTCCAACGCTCCCTGCACAGGATCCAGCCCATGGTCCGTCGGGATCTGGCCCCATCGTATGATGAATCGAACCCTGGGCCTCAAGATTATCTTGCAGCAACGAGTGAAAGGCAAGGGATCGAATCCTTTGCTTGCCGTTAGTACAGATCCACTCAATCTTTGTTAAGAGGGATCATAAACCTTCATATCGATAGCACGATCCACAGCAGCAACGGGGTTTTCTCTCACGAGATCTGCACTCGTGACATCTAGGGTTTGATCGCCATCGTATTTCTCCTTGAGCTTAAGCTCCACCGAGCGATAATGGCACTGGGCATCGCCGCCGCAGGTGTTGTAGTAACAGGAGAAGCTCATTTCCATGGCGCCGTCCTGAAAGCGATTCGTGATCAACTCAATCAATAACCTACTTGCATGAATCAATAATCTATTTTCAAGTTGCTTAAAAATGAGGAATTCAATCTTCAATACAACTAAATATAAAAAATGCTAAGTCTAATTTTACTTGTTATCTTATGTTTGGAGTGAGGAAAGGATGGGTTTGGAGTGGTCTCATAATATTCCTTAATCATGAAATCAATTCTCAGAGGCCATTATTCAACTTCAAAGTGCAAGGGTCAAAGTCTGGAGTGAATATGGTTGAAGTAAGCAATGTTAAAGGACTGCTAGAAGAAGTGCTACTGGAGGCCCTATTTTGTTGCAGGAGGTGGTCCAAGAGATTTTTGAGGATATTAATAGGATCTTGAAGTTGAAGGAAGGTGAATGAAATGTGTGGGGTCTGCTTAGCCAAGCTTATTACCCCTCGAAGGGCTATCTTACACAAAATTATATGCCCACAGTGTCCTTAATTTTCCTTGGAAGAGTGATCTCGGTGGCATAGTTTGGAAGCAATGTGAAGTTCCCAAGAGAGGGATGGAATGGTCTAGGTGGATGTGGAAGAGGGTTCCAACCCCTACAAGTCAACAATAATCCTTGTGAACTAATCAAGCACATGCATCAAATCATCAATATTACAGAAAAATAAATTTGCATGGAAAGGATGAGTTGAATTTTCTTAAAATCTACTCTACATTCAACACAACTCTAATTGCCAAATCAATGCTACTAACTTCTAAGTTGTAGAAACCAAGCATGCAGAATGATTACAATTCAACATTTAACAATTTCCAAGAAATCATGAACACGTTTTTTAGGTTGTTGTTGCATATCTTCCAACCACTCTTCCCATAACGGAGGAGATAGGAAAACCTACAACTACAAGTTTTGTGATGTAATTCCTACTTAAGCAAAAAAAGAATTGCAATGAAAAAGAACAAGGAAATAATACAAGAGATGGACTAAATCCTCTAGGTTGGGCCCAAACCCAAGGGTTCCAACCCTACAAAATTAACTCAGATGCAAGCCAACAATGAAATTCTCATTGACAGGAAATAAGAGTCACATACGTCATATGAAAGATGGAAATGATAGTACGAAGCCCAAGGCTCTCAGTAGCTACTCCTATATTAAAAAAAAATTGAATCCTAATGATCCCTTAGGCTTGTTTACTTATTAAAAAAGTAGCCAAGGGAAGCTCCCTTGGAAAGAGGATTGATTATATCCAAAATCTCAAGATTGGTGGATATGATTCCCTTGGAACTTCACATTCACTTGAGTTCCTCGACTACTAGTGAATTTGAGTTGTTGGTGAGGATTCTTTGATCTCAAGCCAAGTTGGGGAGTTTATTCAGTGGACAATCCCCCCTATATTCTCTCTAGATGTCTCCAATCATCCCTTGCATAGTAAATATCTCCAAAAATGTTTCTTTTGAGTGCATATTAATCACATTAGGCCATGAAATATGACAAAAATCCTTTAGTCTTCCTACTAAGCATATTATGGTTAAAAAATGAAAATTAATATAAGAAAAGGAGAGTTTTAAGTGTTAGAGGATAGCACAATGGGCCTCAAAATATACCTATTTATGGGACCCATCATCACCCCCCTGCTAAAGGTGTTTCTCACCCTCTAAGAAACTAAGTCACTTATGTGAAGTTCATTCATGTCCCTAGTGGCCTTTCTAACATCCCAAGGCATCTTAGATGGTGTGCCTTTATGTGGATAGAAACTACATTTTCCTCTATGTTTTTCCATTCATTTTGTTCTTCTACCTGGTTTCTTCTCTCTTGTGAGTCCAACAGTAAGGGAGGTCTGAGTTTGAGTCCTATCCACTTGATCTTCAACCTTTGCGTGATTATTTTATATAGTGGGGTTCTCTCTAAGGCATTCCTTAGTCTTTCTAGAGAGTGATACTCTCTTATTTGCAAATTGTGAGGTAGGGCATGCCATCTTCTTTGGAAAGCTTACAAAATTTCTATCCCCAACATCCTAAAGGTTTCCTCAAAATGGAGGATAATTTTTTCTTGAGCTGCCATATAACGAGGTTCCAATTCAAGATCAGTGAAGATGAGGTTGTGATTACTTATGACATCCTTGGGGCTCACTAATTATTCTCTGATGTATAACGGTTGCCTCTCTTATTTGTTTATCACACTCTTTACTTCTTCAACTCTTGTTTCCTCATGGGTGAACTAAGAGGCTAATTCCATTAGTTGCATGTCCCCCAATCTTGAATTGGGGTCCTAGAAGTTCATGTCTATGAGGATCATATTGTGCATGTAAAACTCAATCAGTTTGGCTCTATCCTTAATACTTTCCCTTTTGCAAAATTCAATGAACTTCATGTAGTCTTGGAAAGGTAAAGACCCATATTGTGCTAATGTCTTTATCTAGAATTGCAGCCACTACTCCTTGAGGAAAATGGCATAGGATTTGGATGGTTTCCTACATTGTATGGCTTCCATGGATAAAATTTCCATAGTGGCAAGTTGTACCTCTTTTTCTTGCAGCTACTCTCTTAGCCTTTTGTTTTATGTTTGTAGCTGTTCCCTCATGACTAACTCCCTTAGCCTTAATTTATTAAATTCCTAGCTCATTTCATTCACTCACTCTTCCATGAGGCCAGAATATTCCACCTTCTTATATTTTGAAATTTTCATACACCTATGAGTCCTACCTATTTCCTTTTCCAAATGAAAGAAGAGTGGTATAGCAAATTTCTCAGGTATAATCCCACCTCCTTCAACAATTTTTTAACAAGATTCAAGGTTAGGTTGTGGATCAAGATCTTGGAGTTCTTTGAGACCTTATTCTTTTCCTCTTGATGTGGTTGCCTCTTCCTGTAGCATCTCATGTTTCTCCTGTAGAATCCCATGTTTATCCTATAGTAGTCCATGTTTGTCCTGTAGCTCCTCTATTTTCTCTAGTAGTTCCTCTGTTTTTTCTTGTAACAGGGAAACTTGTGCTTTGATCCACTTAGATGTGACTACTCTATTGGTGGGACTCCCTATGGGTGGAACATGTTATCTACTCTTAGCTTTGGGGGAGGTAACTTGTTCAATATTCCCCTCACTAGGTCCCACTTCTTCCCTTTTGCTTGTTGATTTATCAATGGTGATAGGGATTTTTAAAGGAGGTTGAGGCTCCCCTTGCCCTATCCTGATGCTCTTCCTTGTTTTAAAGTACAAGGGGCCTTGCCTTGGATGCCTCCTTTTTGTCTTGACTGGTGAGCAAAGTGTGGCCAATGTGGTGGCCACCTCTTGTTTTGTGTTTCCTTGTAAGAGGCTTATTTGTTTCCCCTATCTTTTTGTTTCTTGAGCTTTGGATGGATCATCAGGGTTCTCTTCCTCTGCTCTTTGTTTCTCTCCCTCTATTTCCTTTTTTTCTTCTTTCTCCTTCTCTTCTTCCTTCTCTTCTATACCCCTAGTGTTAGAGGTTGGTGTTTCATCTTGTTTTGTGGAGGTGAGGGCTTGTGTTTCAATAAAAACCTCCCTCTCCATGTCTACAGAGCCTGTCCTTGTTCCTTAGGTGGCTCAAGGAATCCATGACAACTAGCTTGATAAGGCCATTAAGGGAAATGTTTTGGTGCTTCCCTTCCCTCACTTTTTTGCTCATTTCAATGATGGGATATAAGAGGAAATGTGGGACACTGAGTATGTTTAGAATTGGTAACTTTGTCTAGAACCTTGGCTCATAGAGTAGCCTAAATTGATAGGCATACACAATTCTCAACCTCCCCTCACATAATATGTACTTGAGGATGTGATAGGCCACTTCATCCCAAGGGTAAGGGAGCCTCTCTCTTTGTACTCCACTTTTGTCTCCATAGGAATCTCTCTATGGAGGAAAACATTTTTCTTGTTTGTAACACCTATTTCCTTATCCTCCTTTCTCCATCAAACTCCTAAGGTTATGGTGGTTACTCTGCTTATAATGTATACACTCAAATGGCTTGCAAGTCCTCTAATAATAGTAGTGGCACTATTTTCTCCTTGAGAATTGAGGGCCATGGAAAATTCTTGAGTTATCTCATCATCATATCCCTTTAATTGCTCAAAGAATCCCATCCACTGATGTCTCAGAAAAATGTCCATAATAGGGGGATGCTGATGGATTATTTTGGTGTTTGTGGGTTCTCTTCTGCTGAAACCTCCTCCCATTACTCCTACTTCTCCTTCTCTAGGTTATCTTAGTTTTTTTTTCAATATTTGCCTCAGAGTAGTCTTAGGTGGAGAGATAATGGCTAGTTTTATTTTTGACAGAGGAGGAGAAGGATGATAATCTCTACTATGAAAAAAAAATTATTTGTCCCTATCTTAACTTATTATATGATAAATTTCCTTTGTATGGATCCTACAGGGTACTTGATTTAAGCATAATTATTCATGCAGGTGTATGGAAATTAGAGATGGAGGAGGCCACTTACCCTTTCCAAGATGACTATCTCCGATGAATGAGGGTTTGAGGAAACATTTTGGTGGTTGTGGCTCCCTTTCTCCCCTTAATTCATCCATGTAGCTTCTCTTTTATGCTCCTCTAGCAATTCAAATCCTCCTAAAGCACCTACAAACTTAGTTTGTAGCAGTTAGGTGGCACACTAGGCAGGCTCTGGTAGCATATAGCTTGTCCTTCAATAACTTGGTGGGTCTCTCCAACTATTTTCTAGAAATGAGCAATTGTGCAAGTGGAATTGAGCCTCGTAATTTTATTCCCTTTTGTGGTAATGACTCGGAGCACTTTGGTGACTTGACTCTTGCACGAATTTCCTTTTTTAATTGTTTCCCCCATTCCTCGTAACCATCACCCCATTTAATTTTCCTTTCCATGTTGCATGGGTGGCAGAGTGAACCATAGTTTACTAATCGAATGTGGCAAAGTTTAATGGCGACCTCTAGCCCATAAAAACTCCAATCACAGTCATTAAACACATTTTTTACCATTATGTGCATAGGGAAGAGGTGAGGGGTATCATACCTTAGCCTACCTGTGATGTAGAATTGTTGGAGATGCATGCAAGCTGTTGTTGATCTGATGTTTGATTAACTGACCCCTAGTGGTGTTATCTTTCCTTGTTTACGTATGCATAGGTCTTCACAACATGATGATGTAGTCAACTAATCAAATATTTCTTCCATGCAGGCCTCCTTCTAGCGTTTGATCTGCTATTGTTGGAGTGGATAGGTGACCTTAAATATGCTCTTCAATGATGGTGTGACCTTTATAAGCTTCAGGAATGGCCTCATGATACCTCATGGTGGTTAGATCTTCCACTCTGGAGCCGTAAAAAAAATTTGGTTCAAGATCATGTGGGAACTATGCAATTTGCTACAAGACTGATCTCCTTCCTGTAGCAGTCACTTAGTTCCCCCTCAGGACTTTATATTGAATTAATGGACTATGAAAAATAATATTGTGTCTAAGGATGGGATTAGAATCATCAAAGGGTGGTGAAGGTGATGAAAAAGGTAATGGATAAGTCCTTTTTTTTATGTATGGCATAAGGGGAATTTTGATGAGGAATTTGGTTGAATGGGGTGGATGAGTAATGAAGGAATTTTGGTGGGACTCTCCTAACATTTCTCAAGGAAAACATGACATTTTGGACCCTTTTTCTAAGTGGATCTCCCTCCTATAGGATTTCAGGTCACTCCTGTAGCATTTCAGGTTTCTCTTGTAGCAATTTAGGTTGCTCCTATAGAAATGCAAGAAGGAAGAAAAATATGGTTTAGTTTCTTGATAGATTATGGAGATAGGTAGGGAGGTGGATGAATGAGGATGATAATGTAGTGGTAGGATGGGAGAAATGGAGAAATGGGTTGTGATCTCTGTCCTGTAACCACTATCCCTTTGATTTTCTGGAGTCCTGCAAAAGGAAATGTTAGCAAAATTGATGTAAGGATTCATCCTTGTGTCTTATTTTATTTTTCTCTTTTTTTTCATTTTTTTGTTTTGTTTTTTAGACATGTAGACTACCTCTGGAGAGGTTCTCAACTTGCATGCCTGCCCCAAGTGCCTCAGAGGAGGTTTTCATTTGTGGATATATATATATATATATATATATATATATATATATATATATATATATATATATATATATATATATATATATAGATATATATATATATATATATATATATATATATATAAAATAAAAATATCCACAAATGAAATCCTCCTCTGAGGCACCTGGATATTTTTATTTGATATATATATCTATATATATATACGTATGTATTTATGTATGTATTTTATTTTTATTTTTTTTTCCTGAGTTGCCTCGTAGAGGTTTTCAATGCAAGAGTTCACTTCAAATCACTCATGGAGGTTTTCACCTAGGCCCTTTATTTTTTATTTTTTTATTTTTTTCTTCAAAATCTTGGTGGACTGAGGGCTATGAGCCTTCCAAACACATGCAACTCCTTGCTAATTGAACTAACAAACTCTTTAGATAAGAGAGGAGTAACATGTTTATAGAGTTTATATAACCCAATGTTTGGGACTTCTATGTGAGTCCATCCTCAGGGGATATGACACTTGATTGAGAGGGGATTGATGATGTATCGTAGAGCTAGACTTATGTATGCATAAACCTTTAGAATCAATCAGAAATGATCTAGTCAGCTAGGTTAATTTGAAATTTGGAAAGAATTATAATTTAAGATTATTTAATTGTTTAGTAATTGAAAAAGGTTTAGATTATTATTTGATTTAATGGAGATTCCATTCTTTTAGAAATATTTTATTTATTAAATCAGTCTACTGTGATTAATTGATTTTATTATGAAATTAGGGTTTGATTAGTCATTAGGGTTGTCAAATGAATTTTCATTAATGTTTCATTTATTTGTTTGACTTATTAGATGTATTGAATTTTGAATTTTTGACCCAATTAATATATTGTTTCTAGATTACAATATTATAATATAGTGATAATGGATTTCTTATAAACTTATATAATTATTAATTATTAATATATAAATAGCATGTAAATTTATAAGTTTTTATTATTTTGAATTGTTTGTTTATGCATTTTGTTTATTTAATTTAATATTATTTTTATTTTTATTGAAAAAATAAATGAATGAAATTACCATTTTAGGATTGGTTAATTTATATTATATTCAATTTGTGATCATATTTTGATAATATCATAATAAGGTTTGAATAGTTATTAGGGTTGTTTTGAAATATGAATATTCAATGTTTTTGAATTCTTTCTTATTTGGATTATTTAATATATTGATTCTTGCCTACAATCCTTTAATTATTAATTTGACTAATAATTAATAAACTCTTCTTTGGAAAAAGGTCTTTTGTACAAGTTCAACCTGTAACTGTTAATAAGCATTGGAATGCCTTCCTCATTGATTGTTCCGATTTGGACAAACCCATTATCAT
Organism: Pinus tabuliformis; assembly: GCA_031772625.1. Taxonomy (NCBI): domain Eukaryota; kingdom Viridiplantae; phylum Streptophyta; class Pinopsida; order Pinales; family Pinaceae; genus Pinus; species Pinus tabuliformis. The sequence goes on along the minus strand of CM062815.1, from coordinate 341,208,309 downwards.
AACATCCTTCCACCAGATAATGACCCAATCATCTTGTCATTAAATTTCCCTTGAAATCCTTGAATCTGGCATCATATAGCAGGGCCCAATCACCTTCTTGAAAATTTATCTCCCTAATGTGTTTGTCATGCCAAATCTTCTTCTATAGTTGGATTACCTCAGTGTGTAGGAGAGCTTGTAGCTTGAATTCATCTAAACCATTAAGTTGGAGTAGCCTCTCTTACTGTGCCGCAGTGAGGTCCAAGTCTAACCGAGTTGCCATCCTTAAGGTATTGCATTCAAATTCAATAGATAGTGGGGCCTTTTTCCCATACACTAGTTTGAATGGAGTAAGTACAGTGGTGGCCTTCCAATTTGCATTGTAGGCCCAAGTGGATTCTACAAGTCTATCTGCCCAATCCTTTCTACTGCTTCTAACAACCTTGGTCAGAATGTTTCCCAATGATTTGTTTGTGACCTCCACTTCCCCATCTTCCTGAGGGTAATATGCAATGGATGTCCTATTCTTGATGTGGTGTTGTTTCATGTGATCTTCGATCATATTTGATGTGAATTGTGTTCCTTTATTAGTGACCAACTCTCTTGGAAAACCAAATTTGTAGAAGATGTTCTCTCTTAGAAAGTCAAACACCTTCTTCTATGTTTCTTCATTAACTTCCTTTGTTTTATCCCATTTAGTCAAGTAATAATTGCACACAATGATATACTTCTTCTCTCATAATGGGGAATTAATGGGCCCAATGAAGTCCGTGCCCCATGTATCAAATGGCCCTAGATTCACCAGAGGTTTTAGGGGAATTTCATCCTTAGGTGTTGGTGATCACACCTAGTGGTGTATATTTTTTCATCTTGATGTAGAGTGGGCCGATAGTAACCTGCTTGTATAACCTTGAAGTTTGTTCTCTTAGCAGCAAGATGGCCTCCAAAAGGTCCATCATGACATGCCAAGATGATTTCAAAGACCACCTATTCCCTCACACATATCCTCAAGATCTGATCTGACCCCATTTTGAAAATATTTCTCCCAATCCAAATGAATGGGACACTTTTCCTAACAATGTTTCTTTCCTCCTTGGAGGATAGATTAGGAGGGAAAATCTCGTCAACCAAGTAGCCTTCCCGAACGCAGCATACAACTTCCTCTCCGTTGTACTGCGCTCTCCAAGTGTGCTTGTTCCCCTTTTCTTTTTATTTCCTCACCGAGCCAACGGCGAGCAAATGGAAATCACTTTTGATGAGAAAAGGAGGCGTTGAAAGACCCTCCTGGCCCAACCCCGGGACACTCCAAGATCCTTTTTCGAACCTGCTCTGCTCCCATGTGAGGAGTCGTTGGATATATCAAAAAACCAAGGAGAGAGCACCGAGATGGAAAATAGGTGTTCATATAGGATTTGATCATCTAACATTTCTTCCTTCTCTACAGGCAAGGTTAGTCTTGACAAGAAATCTGCAACCATGTTTTGCTTTCCTGGTTGATCAATAATAGTCAAATCAAATTGCTACAATAACAACAAAAATCTAATTATCCTAGAATTGACACCGAGTTTATTCAATAAATACTTAATGGCTGCATGATTAGTATGAACAAATATTTGATAACCAATGATGTAATGGCTAAACTTGTTCAAAGAATGTACCATAGCCAATAGTTCCTTTTCAGTGACTGTACAATTTAACTTAGATTTAGAAATTTTCTTACAGATGAAATAGATAACATCAGACAAATTGTCTTCCACTTGTATTAAGGCAGCACCTACAACTTTATCTGATACATTTGTGTGTATATGGAAAGGTAATTCCTAGTCAGGACCTTTAAGGATGGGTGCAATGGTCAGTGTTTCTTTTAGCACTTTGAAGGCTTCTTGGCAGTTTTTTGTCCCAAAAAAGTATGAATATTTAGCCAATAGTCCAAACAAAGGTGAAGCTAGTTTACTAAAGTCTTTAATGAACCTTCTATATTACCCAACCAATCCAAGGAAGCTTTTGTCATCTCTTTTCTTTTAAGGAATAGGGACCCTTTTAATGATGACAATTTTGTTTGGGTTAACCTGTATCCCTTCCTTGGATATGGAATGGCCAAGGAAAATTGTTGCATTCATAAAAATTTCACATTTCTCAGGACTCAATGAAAGATTCATTTCAATTCATTTCTTTAAGTCTTTGCATAGATTAGAAAGAGCTTCCTAGAAGTCACATCCATAAGGAGTGAAGTCATCCATGTATATCTCAACAGTGTCATGAACAAGTTCAACAAAGATACTTAGAACTTCCCTTTGGAAGGTAGCAAGGGAATTGTACAAACTGAATGGAAGGACCCTATAGGAAAAGGTACCCCAAGTACATGTGAAAGTGGTCTTATCTTGGTCTTCAGGGATGATCTCTATTTGGTTGTATCCACTAAATCCATCTAGGAAGAAGAATAATTTCTTCCCTACATGGCCATCTAGGACTTGTTCAGTGAAGGGAAAAGGGAAATGGTATTTCTTTGTAGATTTATTAAGTTCTAGGTAGTCAACATAGATCCTTACCTTCCCATTTTCTTCGAGACTAAAATGAAAGGGGACACCCGCTCACTATCTAAAATGATGTATATGAACCCTGCATCCAATAGCTTTTTTAATTCCTCTTTCACAATGTCGTTCATAGTTGGGTTCATCCTTCTCTGGGGTTGGAACATAAGATTCCATCCCTATTTTATGTAGATATGATGAGTATAGACTGAGGGATTCACACCCTTCAATATCTCATAATCCCAAGAGAAAGTATCTAGGTGTTGCCTCAGCAAACTCCATAATTGTTCTTCCTACCTGTCTGAGAAAGAGGGATTGATATTTAGAGTTCTAGATGGGATAATTTCCACAACCTTCGCATGTTCTGGGCCAATTAGCAGAGCACAAATCAGTCCAAGGACTACTATTAGGTTCCTTTATTAGTTCATCAATTGGCATGGATGTGGGATTTTGATTCTGTAAGATGTGGTCAATAAGGTCATCTTCATCAAGTTTCCCTTCCCAAATAACAGTGTCCACTATGAAAAATGGGTAGGGGGATGTCATCCTCTTCCTCATCCTCTAACCACAGGGGAAAGTCATGCTCAATAGAAGGTTGAGAAGGAGGGTACAACAGAAGTTGTTTTTATAGATTCCCATTCTTGATGATCATGTTCCAAGCCTTGCAACTAACGTAGGCATTAGCAATGGCCAACCAAGGTCTTCCTAGGATTAGAGGATAGCCATTAAAGCTAGTTTTTGGCTGGAGGACAAGGAAATCAGTGGGGTATTCCCATTATTCAATGGATACCATTACATCCTCAATAACTCCCTCAAGAGATATTGTGGATCTATCTGCAAGTTTCTGCACTATATTGGTCTTCCACAAGGCCCCTTGGAGGTTGAGATTGAGCATGGTTTCCCTATCCATCACATTGATTACATCCCTAAGGTCAATCAAGGTATTAGGGGCCATAATTCCATTGATGTGCACATCCAGTACTGGGCTACCAGGATCCAAGTACTTTGGGGAGATTACCCTCCCAAATATTAGGTCAGACAACTTTCCAACAACATTGATAGTGGGGGTATCTCTTCTTCTTCTCCCAGGTCTTTTGGAACACTCTTCCTTGATAAGATTGTTGTAAATGGGGAAATATTTGATGGCCTAGAGAAGGGTTATTTTGGCACACAAGTTCTTAAATTTTCCAAGAAGTTCAACCTCTTCTGGGATGTGTTGTTTATGGTGGACCAACCTTTCAGGGTAAGGAGATGCATTAGCTTGAGGGTCACTCTCTTACTTCTCTTATTCAAGCTCTCCAAGTGGACAAGGTGGGTGATTATCAGGGAGGACCTTCCTAGATTGAATGTTAATCTCTTGGATTTCTACAACATAAGAAGGATAGGATGTCTCCATGATGTAAACCTGTTGTGCCTGCTTATTGTTCGGTTTCGAATTGGGTTGAGTAGGAATTTGAGGTTGCTTAGGTGGAGTATAGTGAGGAAGTTATGGCTCAGGTTGACATGGAGGCACTAAATCAGGAGGTTGGGTTGTTTGAGGCCTCCACCCTAGTGAGAAGTTGCCCCATTGGGAAGATTGAGGTGGATATGGATGAAAAGGAGGGTTAATAGGCTAAGGAGGATATTAAGGAGCATAAGGCCAAGGACGAGGTGTGGGCCATGATGGATGAGTGGAAGGGTACCAAGGCTAGAAAGGTGCATTCTGATTTGGATTGTAATGAGGATAGTGTGCACCTTGCATGCCCTATTGATATGGTTGAGGGCCTTGAGGCCTCCTTTGGTTAATGAAGCAGAGTTTCTCTAAACCACCTTCTGCCCCTTGGTATACAACCTTTAGACCTGACTGAGAGGGATGTTTTTCTGTTGCATGATTTTCATCATAGATAGAGAAAACTTCTATGTTATTTAGCGGGCACTCATTCCTAGGGTGTCTCTTAGTGCATATTGGGTAGAACATAGCTAGTTCCCTTTCTGCTTCCTCTTCCTTCCTTTTAATTTGCATAGTATCCATCTGTAGGGAAAATGTATGCAAAATTTCACTCTTAAAATCCTCAAACATACTTCCTATGTCATATTTGAGGGTTGATGTAGAGGGAGATGAACTAACCAAGCCTAGCTAGACCTACCCTTTTTCCTAGCATCCCTAGAGTGAGTCCTAATTATTTTTTTGATGTCATCATAAGGAGATTTGGAGATGTATTCTCCATACAACATGTTGAGGGTTTCCATTACATCCTCCCTGATCCCTCGGAGAAGAACTAGCTTGAGTGATTTAGGGTCAATGGCATAATTATCCCTCCGATAATTGAGTTTGAATCTTTCCTCATATTCCTCTAAGGATTCATCTGGTCATAGGGTCATCCTAAATATTTCCTTCTTTTTTTATTTGGACCTACAATAATCCATGTAATTTTCATTAAAGGCTTGTTGCATTTGGGCCCAAGTAATGATGATGCCTCTAGGTAAACTCATAAACCAGTACAAGGTTGCATCTTTGAGGGTAGATGGAAACAAATTTAGCTTCTATTCATCCAAGGAATAGTTATAGGTCCTACGGAAAACAACAAATTCAAACATAAAGGTGTCATGATCCTCAGAGGTTAGGCCATGGAAATGTGGAAGGGAAACAAGGCTTATATTCTTCATTATGGCCTCCCCATAAGTTTCTATGATAGGGAAAATCTCATTTTGTTTGGTTTTAACCATGGTTTGGGTTGGTGAGATAGGTTCTTCTCCTATGGGTTCCTAAAAAAATTTAGGTTTCTTTCCTATAAGGTCTTCTAACTGCCATGTAGTCATAGAGGGAATTCCACAGCCACCAAAGAATAATGAAGGTCAAATACTTGAAGGGGTGGGGATTTTTGGTAAGAATTTCCCTTAACTATCCCTACTCCTACCAGGCTTGAAAAAAATCGCTCTGATTTTTTAATTATTTTTCTCTTTTTTTTTTAATCTTTCAAATAAAATACTAATGCAAAGCAAAAAAACAAGTCTTAAGTAGAATAAACACATACTTGAACACCTCCCCAGTAGCAGTGCCAAAAAATGATGAGCCCTGGAATTGCACCAAGGATGTTGCAACTCCCAAGGCTTATCAACTTAAATTATTGGGGTCCATACAACCCTCGAGGTGATAGTGATATATGCACAACATGTTAGGTTCTACTCATGTCACCCTCAGTCATTAGATAATATCAATTTCTTTAGAGACCAGTCCTTCAACTTACTACAAAGAAAATTTCTTATGAAATCATATCATGAATGCAAGGAGATGAACATGATTCTAATTACAAAAATGAAAATTCCATTCATTAAATGTAAATGCTAATTGAAATTACATGAAAGGAAGAGGCTAGTCTAATTGCAGAGGTAAGCCATGCTACTCTATTTGCACACTTATTCAAATCAATAGCCTACTTGCATGAATCATTTATCTATTTTCAACTTTCTTAAAAATGAGGAATTCAATCTTCAACACAACTATATAAAAAATGATAAGTCTAATTCTACTTGTTGTCTTATGTTTGTAGTGAGGAAAGGATGGGGTTGGAATGGTCTTAGAGTCTTCCTTAATCATGAAATAAAATCTTGGGGGCAATTATTCAACTTCAAAGTGCAAGGGTCAAAGTGTAGAGTGAATCTGGTTGAAGTAAGCAATGTTATAGGACTGCTACAAGAAGTGCTACAGGAGGCCCTCTTTTAATATAGGAAGAAGTCTGAGAGATTTTTTAGGACAATAATGGGATTTTGAAGGTGAAGGAAGGTGGATGAAGGTGAATTGATGTGAATGAAGGGTGTGGGAGCTCCTTATCTGAGCTTAGTACCCCTCAGAGGCCTATCTTGCAACAAAGTTTATGCCTACAGTGTCCTTCATTTGCCTTGGAAGAGTGATCTTGGTGGCAGAGTTTGGAAGCAATGTGAAGTGTCCAAGAGAGGGATGGAATGATCTAGGTGGATGTGGAAGAATGTGCCCACCCCTGCAAGTCAACAACAATCCATGTATACTAATCAAGCACATGCATAAAATGTTCAATATTACAACAAAATAAATTAACATGGAAGGGATGAGTTGAATTTTATTGAAATCTACTCTACCCTACAACACAACTCTACTTTCAAAATAAATGCTACTAACTTATAGGTTACAGAAACCACACATGTAGAATGATTACAATCCAACACTTAACAATTTCCAAGAAATCAAAAACAAATGTTTTTGGGTTGTTGTTGTAGATCTTCCAACCACTCTTCCCACAAGAGAGGTGATAGACAAACTTGCAACTACAAGTTTTGTGATGTAATTCCTAATTAAACAAGAAAAAAATTGCAATAACTTGAAAAAAAGCAAGGAAATAATAAAAGAGAGGGACTAAAGCCTCTAGGTTGGGCCCAAACCCAAGGGTTTCAACGCTCCAAAACTAACTCAGATGATGGCCAACATTGAACTTCTCATTAACAAAAAATAAGAGTCACATACATCATATGAAAGATGAAAATGTCAGTATCAAGCCCAATTCTCTCAGTACCTATTCCTATCTTCAACAAAAATTCAAATGCTAATGAGCCCTTAGGCTTGTTTATTTATACAAAAAGTGTATGTTAGTATAATTTGTTTGTATTCTATTAATATTAATGAAAAAATTTCAAAGAGCATGTAAATTATTACTTTAGTTTAATAGAAGTTAAAGGTAGTGTAAGGTCATCGTTCTATTAAATATAGTAATATGTTATTATAATATATATATATATATATATATATATATATATATATATAGATATAGATATATATATATATATATCTATATATATATATATATATATATATATATATATATAGAGAGAGAGAGAGAGAGAGAGAGAGAGAGAGAGAGAGAGAGAGAGAGAGAGATATTAAGTAAATTATATTTCCATTAGAAATCCTTAAAAAAAATCTAAAAGTAGTTTTTTAATCCATGGAAAAATAATTAGTAACATTTTTATACTTTTTCTTCTCTCATGGCAAGGGAGTAAAAAGTTTCATGTATGATTTAGCTTTCTTTCCATTTAAAACTTTTATCATTTATAAAAAGTTATATATATATAAATCTATAGATATATATATATATATATATATATATATATATATATATATATATATATATATATATATATATATATATATATGGTATTCAATATGCTAATCCTTAAAGAATTATTTTGACCTAATCCTTAACACCTATATGCATGCCTTTGATTAGACATTAAATCTTTAAAAATAAATGGAATTTTTTAGATAGATGATGAGAAATTTTTGCATTGCATTCTCCCTACACAATGGAAAAAGGTTGGGGAATTTGGCATGTTTAAAATCAATGCCATGGGATAAATGTTTCTTCAACTTCCATCCATGCAATATAGAGTTTCCCATTAAAACATTTTTAGTAGGCTAAATCCTCCTCCTCGGGTTTTTCCTCGGATCCTATATTTTAATTATAAAAAGAAATGTCATATATAAAATTGTAGAATATTTGTTACTAGAAGATTTTGCACCCCTTTTCAAATAATCATCCTTTTTAGATAAATAAATGTTAGGTTTCAATGATTGAAAGTGAATATATGCATAAGCAAGAAACAAATTATTCAAGATGTCTACATCCTATGTTGTTTTTTATATCACATGCCCTTGCATTAGAGATTGCTCAATGGTTAGGTCAACTAAATGAGTTTCCTTAAGAAAGCACAAAAAAGTTTTAATTTCATCACAAATGGAGAATTTTTTTTTTTTTTTTTTTAGTGTGGTTCACGAACACCTTGGTCAATGAATGGTCGCTATGTCCACGGAATAATTTGGGCTAATCACCCCTCGGCCTACTGGCAAGATCTAACCCCAAGGGCTTTAGATAGAATCGACCCTGTGACCTCCCGATGGCAAGGCACAATTTTTGACCAACTGAGATAACCCATGGGGCTTCAAAAATGGAGAAATTATAATGTATACCAACCAATATGTCTTCTTTTATTTGGATACTTTTCTCATTCCCCACTTGCAAAGTATATTTTATACTAAACAAAAGCTTTGATAATATAATGCAAGAAAAAAAACACCATTGTAAGACCTAAGAGGAGTTATGTTCTAGTTAAAAGCAACTAAAGCCAAATACAATCCTATATATGAATTTTTGTCATCTATTAGATAAAGAGGTAAACCTAAAAGTAGTTATCAGAACAAGGGTTCTAGATAATAGGTCTATATCCTTCAATTCCCACCATATTAAGTGTTATTATAAGAAGTACATGATCCTTCTCTTTCATTCCACACCACAAAAAAAACACTTAATTTTTTCTCTATATGATTCATGGTTCCCTTAGCAAGAATAGAAAGGGTGCTTTGATATACTACTTGTAACCACCTCCCACCCCCTTGTGCCATCTTCAGTTATGAGGGGGATTACTCATTTGACCCAATATCCATGGTTTGTTATGAAGATGGGGTTACACAACCTCGTTTTTCAAACTCTTCATATTCTAGAACTAATACCACCATTATGTTTAGCTCGTCGAGAGATTTTTGGTGATATAAATTATATTTCAATCTGAGTCTTGGATTGAAATTTATGCCGATTAGAGGTTTCACCCATTAAAATGATCAAGTCATCACCAGTGTGCCATGTAGCACCCACATGACCTATGCCTGGTCTAGGTGGAACTGCCACACCATCATCATGGGGTGACCCAAGTTCCCACTTGGGGTCCACAAGTTCCCACACTATTGCAAGCTGAGTCATTATGTGCTTTAAAATATTAGCACAAGAAATAATTGACAACTGAGACTTATTGCCTTAAGTGGATCCCACTAGTCCATGTCATACCGAAATGAGCACTAGTTTCAATCATTTGCATGATATTCTTGTTAGCCCAATGGCTCAAAGCCTAGTGGAACCACTCTAGCATAACTCACAACAGCACCAATCGAATGGCCTCCACTCTACTCACTCGATTGAAAGAGCCTAATGACCAAATGTTCAAGATCCTAGTGGGGTCCACGAGGCCCATGTCACTCCAAATTAGATTCGCTACTCGTTTACTTTGCTTAGCTTCATTTGGGGCTTGGTGACTTAGTAGTATAGTGGAAAGGTTCCACAAGTCTAAGTTTTTCTAGTAGACCAGCCTCCCCACGCGATAATCCATTCAAACTCTTTAGGGACCTGATGACCCAGTAGCTTAGTGGCGGGATTTTGCTAGGAAGGTTCCACCTGAGGCCCACCAAGCTTCCATTGCACATGACTTATATGCTCAATTATTTAATCCCTTCCATAGGCTCGATGGTCCATTGGACCAGGGGGCAGGATATACTGAGGCCTAACTATCGACCAACTTTGAACCACTCTGTAATGTCCATAACCCTGATCTGGTAGACCAAGGTCTAAGCACTAGTTTTTTGGGGCCATAATCTACTATATGAAAGTGTGTATCAACCAGTCCATCCATCAATCTAGTGATTGGTAAAAAACACCAAGTTTCTAATGCAAAAAAAGGGGAGTGAGTGCCCCATGCTCAACTCCCTGGGTGTTATAGTAATAGGCTCGAGGTTGTGGACTATGAGTTTCAATGAGTTCATATAATGAAAGAGACATTTCTAAAATGCTAATTTCCTATGAGTTATGGCCCAAGGGCCTTGACCTTGACCCTTAAAGTGCAGTTCCATGATTGGTAATGAGTAGGGGCCAAAAAATACAATAGATTCACAAATGAGAGAGGGTTGTGACCCCAAAGGCAAAATTCATAGAGGTTGAAATGTTGTAAAAGGAGAGATATGTTAAGAAATCTAGTTCTACTGAACTTTTTCAAGTTGGTTAACCATATTCAAAGGAATTTAATTAACCAATTAACTAACATGAATTACACATGTTTGCATAACCACTCAAAGAGAGCTAAATTATATCTCTTAAAAATTACAGAGCCACTAGATATGCTAAACTATTATTCATGAACCATTACTATCAAATAAGAGAAATAATGTAACACATATTTTATCACACCCACCATGAACTTAAAATTTATCAACGTAAATCAAACATTTAGTACAATTGTAGACATTATATATAACTTGTCAATCATGAGCATAACAGTGAACATGAATCATTCATTATAAACATACATGACCTTGCATTAGTCATAAGCACAACATGGAATGTCATAATCCATAATCCAACATGCATAAACAATTATACTTATCTGTGTGTGTTAAGGTGGATGGAAACTAAAGGAGGGACTTCCACTCTCCACCCAACCATAAGCTAGCTACATTGCAACTTTCTTGCAGCTGACCACCCCCGAGTCACGAGTGAGATCCAAATCCTAAAGGGATACCTGCTTAGGGAAAATTCACACCAATGGATTGGTCATACACTCAGAAGATGGGGTCCACTGACCAGGTGATTTATCAACTACTCTATGGAAGTAAGCACCACAGTGACTCACTCACTCTTCTGATTCCATTCATAGGGATTCAACCAAGGTCCATATGGGGTATTGCTTAGTCTAGGAGTTAGAATCCACTATCTAGGTGGTTTATCAATTGTCTTTTCATAGCAAGCAGCACAGGGGTTTATAGTCCACTGTCTAGGTGGTTTATCAACTACTCAACAAGCACCACAGTGACCCATATTTCCTTGTTAAGGTGGTTTATCATCTATACAACAAACACCAGATTAACTCATTCATCAATTGAGCCTCCGACTAACCACATCATCTTAGACAACATGTTCTAGTGGCCTCAAGAAATTCATAAGGGATGTCACCTAAATTTAGAATAAATCAATTCAAACACAAGTCTCTACAATCAACTCCATCCTTTTTCTATCTACTACTATTATTGCTCCACAATTCCACATAATTCACAATAAGAATTGAATGTCCTATATCTTCTAGTGAAAGCAATAGAGAGAGTTAATGCACAACAACTTAAGTGAGAGTCCTTTCAGTTGTGCGTTTTTCATCTCTTGTGCATTATCTTCATTTAATTTCTCATTATTCCACAATGTTTCACTTATTTCTCTTTTTATTATCTCTCCTCAATTTTATAAGGAGTAATCTCCTCTTCCCATCCTCCCTCATGATTCTGAGAGGCTGCTTAGCTTGTCTCCTCAATTCATGAGGGCGATGGGCATCATACCATACCCCACCACCCCAATAACATCTCTTGAATTATTGTCAGGGGGGTTTCTCAATTGGTCTGCAACCGAATTCATAAATTAATTTGGGTTGACTTGCGCTTTTGAAGGCATCCAATGGTATCTCCCTCAAAATTTTGGATCTGTAGGCATCTGATCCTTTAGGCCATCATTAAAATTAAAATTTCAAGTGTTCACATGAATTTTCCTTATCCATCTGTGGCTTTGACACTAACATTCACAATTATAATTCAATTTATAAAAATAGATTTAAATTGAGGGTTGTTACAAACCCCACCCCCTCATAAGAAAACCATCCTTGGCGTTTTATCTATAGAAACAAAAAAAAAAAGCTGAGCTTTATAATCATAACTCTTACATCCATTCCTACATTAAACAAAAATGGATAGATTACCCTCATTTGATCTTCAATTACCCAAGTTGTTTCATCAAGTCCAAAGTGTTTCCATTGCACCTTTCCTTGCTCTATTACTTGATTCTGGAGCACAGTCTCTCTCCAGTCTAGGATTCATAGTGGTTCTAGTTGTATTACAAATACAGATTCCACCTGTATCATAGACTAATCAAATACATCAGTAGTGTCATGTACACAATTTTTAAGAAAATAAATGTGAAATACATCATGTGCCTTCACTATGGGTGGAAAAGCCAACTTATAAGCCATTAGTCCCATTTTTTACAAAATCTTAAATGGTCCACAAAATTTGGGTGCTAATTTAGTAGGAGATCCTACTTTCAATGAGCTCTTCCTCGATCTGAAGCGAAGATATGTTGGCATTATGATACATATGTTGTACTTGATGGCAACCCACTCATCTCAGATGATAAATTATAGTGCAGAAAAGTTCACGCACTTATATGCAGAGAAAAGTTTATTTCATGTAGAGAAAAGTTCACGCACTTTTATGCAAAGAAAAGTTTATTTCATGTAGAGAAAAGTTCACGCACTTATATGTAGAGAAAAGTTTATTCCATGTAGAGAAAAGTTCACGCACTTTTATGCAGAGAAAATTTTACTTCATGTAGAGAAAAGTTCACGCACTTTTATGCAGAGAAAAGTTTATTTCATAGTTCACGCACTTTTATGCAGAGAAACGTTTATTTCATGTAGAGAAAAGTTCACGCACTTTTATGCAGAGAAAAGTTTATTTCATGTAGAGAAAAAGTTCACGCTCTTTCATGCAGAGAAAAGTTCCTTTCATGAAGAGAAAATTTCACGCACTTTCATGGTTGGCTCATGGTATTAGTCCGACAGTTTTTGATCCTATGGTTTTGGTCCGTGGTATTGCATCCAAAAGTGTTGATATCACGCACTTTCATGGTTGGCTCATGGTATTAGTCCGACAGTTTTTGATCCTATGGTTTTGGTCCGTGGTATTGCATCCAAAAGTTTTGATCTCACGCACTTTCATGGTTGGTTCATGGTATTAGTCCAACAGTTTTTTGATCCTATGGTTTTGGACCGTGGTATTGTGGAAGGCCTAAGACTATAAAAGAGGAAGGAGATCATTTGGCAAAGTATCATCAAATGAATTGAATATCTAATAAGTGCTAGATCTGAAATATTTGTGATTGGGTTATGGTGCAGATCTGGATCTGAATGAAGGAGGAACTTTAGCGCATAAAGAAGGATAAGTTCTTTTGATGGGTCATAATCTTTATGCTTGAATAATAGTATCTTTGCATGATTTTGATCTGTTATATGAGGCGCATGCTTGATCTATAAATCTGACAATATGGGTTAATTAGTGTCTGAATATTTGAAAGAAGGAATTATCCTTTATAGATCTGCACGCAGGTTTCAGGTTGTTGAAGTAGCGTATATCTCTAAATTATGATTTAACTGCCTCTGTCTATTGTTGTAGTATTCTGGGTTCAGAATTTCGTGTGTGGTTACTGTTACTGTGTTCTAGGTACAGCTGTCAGAGAAGTGTTTACTTGATTCAGTGCTAATTGGGAAAAGGAGATTGTTTGATGCAGATATACTTGATGATTGATTGATGTTCATGGATCCAGTCTGAAAATTTATGAAACGTGGTCCCTAGAAGAAAGAGAAGGTTGTAGCCTTCATTAGGCTAGCACCTATGTACTAGTATCTTGGCTAGTACAAGAGCTAAGGGGGTTGTAGCTCCCTTCCAGGAGAAGCTGGAGAACAAGAGAGGGTTGTAGCTCTCTACAGGTTGTAGCCTGCGTACTGGTAAAGGACTGCACCAGTACAAAATCATTGTAAAAGGAGTTTCTAATTGAAAAAATATAGAGACATATTGCAGCAGGTGGTTTTCATCCACATTGGGTTTCCACCTTATATCTGGTGTTCTTTTGTGTGACTGTTTGCTTTTCTTGTTCCTGCTCATTATTTTATACTAACATACAAAGTAATGATCAATATTTGAAGGCCCACGGGGCTTTGGATTGACGGTGAATGGGTGCATTGTTAAGGCACTCCTTGCGATAGGTCACCGGTTCAAATCCTCCGTGGGTACTTAGGTTAGTCTTAACTTAGAAAAAAAAATGATCAATATTTGAAGAATTATTCAAAGTATAAATAAGGAAGATAGATTGATAAGAATTTGATAATACTGATTCACCCCCCCCCCTCTCAGTATTATTTCCAACAAGATATACATGCTCTCCCTTATTTTGATCTTTTAACTTCAAAGATGCATACATAATTGCATTTAAAAGGGCATGTAACCATAAGATCCATACACATAAAAAAAACAGAAATAAATGACAACCATGAGAAGAAAATACATAAACAAGTTGATAACGGGGTTGAGCCAGTGTGGATTACGTCTCTCAGCCCTGATCTATGTGGGGAGAAATATTTCATTAATATTCAACGAAATAAAATTTCATGCATATACAAAATACACCTTATACCTCCATTTAGGGGGATGGCCTGAAAATTCACACCTCTACTGAAGAAATTGATTGCACTGTTGAATTCCTGGCGAAAAATCATGAAAAATGATTGTAAAATCACATTAGGGGAATTTTGAGGTCTAAAATGGGTCTCCTAAGAAAAATGTACAACGGAAATAAATTTTATAAGAACCAATAGGATTCAAGATGATGATGTCAACCATGGGGGATGATTCACCATTTTTGGAGTAAAAAAGTAAAAAGATTAAAAAATAATAAAACTACTTTTTCAACTCTTATTTCCAACTTATCTCCCTAAGGTTTTACTCAAATTTTGAGTGGGAGAACTCATTGGATGAAAACTTTAATTCTTCATCCAAGGAGTACCATGTTGCATACTTTTGATGGATCCTACTAAACGAAAAATGAGAAATACATGAAAAAACATGATTGTAATCACATTTTTCATGTATTTCTCATTTTTCATGTATCAGGGTCCATAAAAAGTCTACAACATGGGTACTCCTTAGATGAGGAATCAATTTTTTCATCCAACAAGTGTTATCGCTCGAAATTTGAATAAACCCATAGGGAGATAAGTTGAAAATAGGAGTTGAAAAAATAGTTTTTTTTTTCCATTTTTCCCTCTCAAATTTGATGATGTAATCTAATATTATTTTATTATTTCCACTATCATTTTATAATTTCCTTAGGAGGCCCATTTTAGACCTCAAAACTCCCCTTATGACCTCTTTCTGCTTAGGTCAAAATCTGGTCCCCTAGGGATCTCAAAGGTTCCCCAAAGATTCCTTCTCACAAGTTTGCTAAAATTTGGTTGCTCAGACGAAGAATCTGATCATATCGTCACATTCTTGCTAAAAACTAATAAAAATGAGTATGAAGTTGTCCTAGTTCTGAAACTTTCAATTTCGGACCTTTAGGGAATTTTTAGATTCCACAAAAATTCTTTTTTGCAGGTTGACTAAAATTTTGTTGCTCAGATCAGAAATCTGTTCATGCCATCAGACTCGTAGCATAATTCTGGTTCATTTAAGTATAAACTTGGCTTGAATCTAAGACTATGAAAATTTGGCCCTCCAAAGAATCTCCAAGATTCCTCATTGATTCTACATGGGAATATTCTATGGATAATTATAGGGAATATTCCCTTAGAATATACCCGTGTCGAACTGTGTGCCATGAAATTCTTCTCGGTAAGTCACGTCATGGTTCTCCACTCAGCCTCTCTTGGGTTCCTACTGGGTAAATGATCATGGTTTAAATAATTTGGAAGCAATGGAAATTACAAGGTTAAGGCCCGTGGGCCATTGGTGGTTAAGCGCTTTAAGGGGTGGAGGTCTCGGGTTCAAGCCCTCGAGCCTCCCCCATATATCTTGTTGGAATTTGTTTTATTAATGTTTTCAGAGGGGCCACCTATTGGGCAGGCCGACCGACATGGCTGGGCGGGTTCGGACCCCTCTGGCCCTAATATATATGGAGGTGCGTGTGGTAGGTTAGGCGGGTCCACTAACAGGTGGCCCGCCCACCATTAGTACATTATATATATTATATAAAGAAAATATTAATCCATTTTCGGGGGTGTGGAGGTGGTCGAAACTTGCTACCCCATTTTTTTTAATTTTAATTTAAATTTTTAACTATTCTTGTTTGCATTTTTCCGCAAAATTTTTAGGGGTCACTGACAAAATTAATTAGGTGATAATTTCACCAGTTCTAACCACCGAAACTGTCACCACAAAGTGCCAATTCGTTGCCTCGTTAATTTCCATCAAAGTTCGTGGCTGGCCAAATTTAGTCAGAATCCAAATTTAGTTGGCACTCTGTTAACTTTAGCCAAGGGACCTAGTTTACCAAAGGTTTGACTTGCCATGACTTTCACATATGATAATTAATTGAGGCGTCATTTAAATCATTGGAAATATTGTGATGAGCTCTTCGACATGACCTTAGTTTCATGGAAATCGAAGAACTTTTATTTTTGATCCTTTCCTGGGGTCTTTTTTATCACTGAGTGTTTCTTTGGTCCTCCAAAAGCATGAAAATTATCTGCAATTTTTTGCACTCCCTTGTCTACAAAACAAGTTCCATGTCAAGCCATACTTCCTTCTCCTTCACCTTTGTACTTTCTAGCTATAAGTGACTAACCAACACATGCATTTTGTGCAACCCCTTGGTACCTTCTTTACAAATTATATACAAGACTAAACATGATTCAAACAACCCCATACTTTCCAAGAGTTTATGACACACTCTTTAGTCAAGTTTACATCAAAATCATAACAAAACCCAATACCCCTGTTAAAAGTCCAAAATACCATCATTTTGCTTTCATAAGTGATGGAAAACACGTCACATTTACAATCATTTCAAAACATATGATATACAAAATGTGGCCATGACAAGGTACTATATCTAATAAAATGGACTCAAAATAGTTTTCATTTTCATATAAGCTTGAAATAGAGAAAAACTATGTTTGAGAGTGGCTTCATTTTTACACAATCTAGAAATAGAGAAAAACTATGCTTGAGAGGTTTAATTTTTAGACAATCTTGAAATAGAGAGGAAATTGTCCTTGCAATAATTTTTAATGCCCCACAAGCATAACCTGATGAGGTACATGCGGCCCAAGCTTCTTTTGATATTCGTAAGTAGACTACTGGTTACTAATAGGTGGTTGAAATGAAGGTTCATTCATAAGATCGGATGAAAGACTCAACTCAATTAGGGGAGAATTTGTTTCATTTTTTAACGAGCTCGATACAGGAAAATAATTATGCTCATGGAACCTTGTTTAATTTTCTAGCAAGCTTGACACAAGAAAAGGAACTATGCTCATAGGGACATGTTTCATTTTTTAAAGAGGTTGACATAGTAAAAGAACCATCCTCATAGGGACCTGTTTCATTTTTTAACGAGGTTGACATAGTAAAAGAACTATCCTCATAGGGACCTTTCTATTTTTTTAATGAGGTTGACACAGTGAAACAACTATCATCATGAAACTTTGATCATGGCTTCAAACTAGAAGGAACACATAGGGACACACCTCGATCATGGCTTCCAAGAGGTCTTCATCTAATGGAATAACAGTCCTCTTGAAGGAACACATGTCAAGGGAATCAATAGGGATAAGTAGATCGGGTTCAAAGGTCCCCATTGAAGGGTTCACCATGTCACCTATCATATCTAAATTAAAACAAGTCAAGCAAATAGTGAGAGGCTCACTTACATCGGTAAATGAAAACATGGGACCGGTTGCTACATAATTAACTTGTGGTGGGGTAGATACCACTTCCATATAAGGAAGATTTAGGGAATTCGTATGGTTGATAGTCAAATAAATAACAACGAACAAAAGCTAGTCAATAGTCATAATGTTTCCATTGTGATGGAAAGACATCACTGGAAAGAGTGTGGACACAACACATTTCATGGCACAGGCATAGTCTCGCCTAAGGAGCAAGTCGAAATCCAAGGGTCCTTGGACTACCATAAGATCAATAAAAAATTTTACCTTCCAAGGTAATAGGAAACTTTGGAAGGATTCCTAAAGGTTCACTGATGGTTCTGTTAAAATCCAATAGATTATGTCTAACAGACACAAGCTGAGGGGAACCCAAATCTTTCTAAGCAGTTGAGGATAAAATACTAACAAAATCACCTTCATGTACATTTTTGTGATGCACATTCTTACCATAAGCCTTCACAATTATTTGGAAAGGGAAGGAAGAAGGAAGACAAGGTTCTGTTAGTCTACTCCAATTAAAGGAAACAATCTCAGTACTTAGAGAGGGTTCCATGGAAACAGGTGAAATGCGCCCTTGTGTAGAAGACTATGAAGTAACAAGAAGAACCTGAGTAGTATTAACTTCACTTTCTAAAGGGAGAGTGGGATCAACCTAAGATGGAATTGATTTGACTACTTGATCAACCAATGGTTCAACAACCTAAGTGATATGTGTTTCACTCTCCAATGGAAGAGTGGGATTGATTGCACTAATTAGATTTAGATCAATCACTTCGTCAACTAATGGTAGGTTGGGAGAATTCTTACAGTAACTAGTTGGAATTTGTTGTTGAGAAACAGTAAGGTTTTCCAACAATTTTGAGGCTTCATCCATGTGAGGGAAAAGGTGAGTTTGATGACTCCCTTTGCATAGCCTACAAGGAAACATAACTTTAGCATTTTTCCTGTTAGATGATCCAAAATACATAATTCATAGTTCACAAAGTTAGGATAGAATATTTATTTATTTAGAATATTTAAATAAATATTGGAGACACTTAGAAATAGAATATTGTTGTAAAAGATATGACATCTAGAATAATGTCGTATCTTAGTCTCCAATTTAGGAGTAGAGTTAGTAGATTGGTTAGAATTTCATTTATTGTGAATAGACACTGGTTAATTTAATAAGTAGTCCATAACTAGAATAGGTTAGGAAATTAAGCTTATATATAGCTCATTCTCCGGATTGCATGAGTGTTGGAGTGTGTGTGTAAACTCTTGCAAAATTATTATGTAATTTATTTTCCTGATTAATAAAATTGTGTCTGAGGACACTTTTGCCATTATTGTGGTATCGGAACACAGTAATGCAGATGATATGAGGAGGAGATTCCATCTCAACAAGGTCTTGTAAAACTCCATTCAATTTACCAGCAAATGATTGGTATGCAAATTGTCGATTTGTTTTTAAAAGGAAAATAAATTTTATTATTATTATTATTGATTTTAGAATTTTAAATCTGAAAATCAAGGTTTTTTTGTAAAAAATAAAAATAAAATTCTTCACTGTCAAAGTTTCCCTATAAGTTCTATTTCATCAAGTGAGAGAAGTGGACATAGCCTCTTATTTCTTCACATTTAATGGTCCTTTTAGGTTCCATCTGAGTGAGATTCCCTTTGTGGAAAATGTTGTACACAACCTTCATTGCTTAACACAGCCTTCAGGCACTATGTCTTTCATTGCTTAACACAACCCTTGATTGTATCTTGGTCCATATATTGAATCTTGCCAATTGATTTGACTGTGGAATTTTCTAGTACTGTATTTGCAGTAGAATAAAGCCCCTATTGCCTAGTTGTGTTCTCTAGAAACATACGATACGCTTTCAAAAGCCCACACTGCTCCAAAACGTCCTCCTCATGCTACGTTGTTCCCACATAGCATCTTAGGAATTATGTGCCTCCTCCAAAGGCTTCACGCCTCCCAAAAATCCCTCACCACTGCATCCCTTCTTGCACTACATTCTTCGCTGCTCTCTATAGATAAATTTCCCCACTTTTCCTTAATCTGATTTATTAATGGCAGAAGATGGATATTGAATACACTTTTTAGCAAATGATTGAGAGGCGATGGGTAATTATCTTCTGAGCAACAATCAAAAACAAAAAAATTGTAGATGCAAGCATTCAGCTTGCATTAACCAGTGGAAGCCGAAGTTGCATTGAAAATAGCTTTATGTTTTTTTTTTTTCTTTTTTTCTGAGGAAAAAATCACCATTGATCTTGATGATCCAAATGCAGCAGAGGAAGATTGCAAATCTTTGACTCGATGTAGTGAAGAATACACCTTGCATAACTTACGTGGTGGAAGTTGCCAGCGTGAAAGTCGATCGGAAAATAGCAAAACCTGTGTGGTGGAAATTGTTAGCCTGAAAGTCGATCAAAAAAATAGTGTGGAGGATAAGTGAATGAATGCGTTATTTTGTTTTTTTTGTTGTGCGTACATATTTTCTTGGTGTTGTGTGCTTTCACATTTCAAAAAGGAGATAAGCATTCATTTTATTAATTACATGTGTGCTTTCACATTTCAAAAACAGAGATAAGCATTAAATTACCTCCATTCACTTTTTAATTCATGTTTTAAAGATTTTCATAAAGTTCTTTTAAATGAATGAGAGTTTAAAAGAAATTAAAAAGGGATTAATGTTAATGGAGAGATAAGGTGGAGTTTTTTTTTGTAATTATATTTTCAAATTTTGTAATATTTGTAATAGGGAGGAATTTTTTTGAGAAATAAGGTGAAATTGTGTCAATTTACAAGTTTGGAGGGATATTGTAACTCAAAGGAATCTTTTACTTTGAGGGGGGGTTAGAGTATTTTTCAGGAAAATTTTTCAAGGGAATTGTAAACCATCAAATTTTGAAAGATTTCATTGTAAATTCTTAAGAGAAATTAACTAGAGACAAGTGAAAAGCTCGGTAATTTTTCTCCTTCAACGACTATACAAGGGTCAAGGCCAAGCCCCGATAGATCTTTTTTTGCGTGGTGTGTTTCGTGTGACGTGTTGCTCATATTTTTCCTGTGTTTGATTCTTTTTGGTGCAAACCTTCGAAACTACATTGTCGAAGTTAATTAATCTGTTCTCTGATTCTGATAAACTTGAGGGGGTAAAATCATACAAGACATGGAAACATATTATTGAAAGCACTCTAATATACAATGAATTATGGCAAGACATATGTGATGGAGACGTTAAGCCTAATAAACCCACACCTATAACTTCACTTGTAAAATGGGAAGTTAAAAATGTCAAGGCAATAGCTCTTATAAAGTCTTCAGTTAATGATGAGATGTATATTCATATTTAAAATGCCTCAGATGCATGGTATGATTTGTGTACTTTCAAAGATCTATTTGATACACAACTTGAATAAAAAAAGGTTGATCTACAACTTCAGTTGCTTCAACAAAAGCTAACTGAAAGGGGAGATGTCCTTGAGTATATCTCTAGGCTTAAAAGTATTAAGTAAGAAATAGTTAAAGTTGGATTTCAAACAGTAGATGACAGTTTCATGAACACAATTCTAATTTCTGGATTTCCTTCTTCTTACATGCATTTGTTGGAAACTCTACAAGTGACTGGAAAGTTAGATAAATTAAATTTTGATGAGCTAAGTGAGATGTTGTCTCAACACGACAAAACTTTTGGGAAGAATAAACAAGGGGAAGATATCTTCTTCACATAGGCCAGCACATGTAAATCATCAACTGACAATTCTAGAGACAACGTAAGAGGACATTTCAATCAAAATCCAGCAGCACATAGTGGGCAAGGTTGTGGAAGAAGCCAAAGTAGAAGAAACTTTCAAGGAAGAGGAAACAACCAAGGCAGAGGAAACTTTCAAAATAGAGGAAACTTTCAAGGCAAAGGAAATAATCAAGGAAGAGGTCAAATTCAACGCAGAGGGAAAACTCAAAGTGAAGGCCAAAGTAGAGGCAGAGGAAAATATCAAGGAAGAGGCAGAGACTTGAACCAAATTTTTGCAGAAGACGTAACAAAGTGGGCCATTTTGCAAAAGATTGTAGAACTTCCATTGAAAAAATTCCAAAGTTCCATTAAAACACAGCTCAATTTGCCACTGATCAAGATAATGATGGTTCAGAATATGTCTTCACATCAAGTCAAAGATCAGAATGAACAACATTAGTTTCCACTTTTCTTAAAAGTGATTATGAAGATGCACGGATTTTAGACACAGGAGCAACTCAACACATGAATTTTCGACAAGACTTCTTTTGGAACTTCAAACCATGCCACCTTAGTTCAATCTTTCTTGTTGATGATACAAAACATACTCCTTATGGAAAAGGTGTCATTAAAGTTTATCTTCCTGACATTGGAGAAAGATTGATTTCAAATGTATGGTACGTACCCACTTTTAAAAAGCATTTGTTGTCTTTAGTCTCGATCCAACAAGCTAGACATCAAGTGGTTTTGGAGGATGGCCTAGTTAAAATTAATTCAATCAAACAGAACATGAAAATAATGATGACAGGATATGAAGATGGAAAACTGTTAAGGATGAAAGGAAAATTTATTCCAAGGATTTTTGACTTTGTAGGGGAAGAAAGCTCAAATATTTCACCTATCAGATTATGGCATTTGAGATATGGACATCTAAACTTCGACAGTCTCTCAATTGTAAAAACAAGGAATGGTTAAGGGACTTCCTACCTTCAAGAAAGAAAATGCAAGATGTGAAGCTTGCATTTATGGAAAACAAAGTCGAGGGACTTTCCCAACAAGTTCATGGCAAGCAAACAGGCGTTTGCAATTAGTACACAGTGACATTTGTGGACCCTTGCAAGCTTCTCTAGGAGGTTGCAAATATTTCTTACTCTTCATTGATGATTTCAACAGAATGACATGAGTTTACATATTGAAGCATAAGTCAAAGGCATTTGAAAAGTTTAAAACTTTTCGTCAACTTGTTGAAAATAGAGTAGTAGAAAGAATGAATCGCACTTTTTTAGGAATGGCGAGATCTATGTTAACTTTTAAAAAGTTAAGTCCTCTTTATTGGCAGAAGCAATCCATACAGTTGTTTACTTAAGGAATAGGTCTCCCACTGCTTCTTTGGATGGAATCACACCTTATGAAGCATGGTTTGGTTTCACACCTAAAGTTAAATACCTTAGATTTTTTGGTTCCGTGTTTTATGCCTTAGTTCCAAAAGAAAAACAAACTAAGCTTGACTCACAAAGTTTGAAATGCATAATGATTGGATATTCAGATGAGAAGAAAGGGTATAGGATTTTTTCAAATGGGAAATTTATTGTCAACAGAGATGTAATTTTTTATGAAACTGAGAGTAAGAGTGCTGAAGAAATAGAACATCTTCTTCAAAAATTGGAAACAAAAGGAGATAAAAGGAAAGGAAACATTCAAAGTCAACCAAATTCACAAAATTGGTATGAACTTGATTTTCCTTCCTCTGAAGATGATTCATCTAGTCCATCTACTTCACCAACACAGTCTGGGTCTTCTGGCAATTCATCAGAATCTCCTAGTAGCAGTAGTTCTTCTGACAGTGATTCTCCGCCCCCAGAATCTGCAATTGATCAACGTACCTCTGTTTACATTAATCCTCTTTATAATGATGGTGACTTTTCAGAATCTCAAACAAGTGAACATCAATTGCCAAAATGGGTTGTTCAACTTTTGAAAGATGTAAGGCCTAATGAGAAAAATAAAACAGGAACAAGGGGGTCAACCAGGAATGAAGGAAATTTTTCCTTGATCACAAATGATTTTACTGAACCCTCCATGTACAAAGAGGCAGTAAAATATAAAGAATGGAAATAAGCTATGATTGAAGAATATAATTCAGTTGAAAACACAACACTTGGAAACTTGTTGATTGTCCTCAAAGTGTTAAACCCATCAGATGCAAATGGGTTTACAAAATTAAGTACAACCAAAATGGAGAAATTGAAAAGTACAAAGCTAGACTTGTGGCTAAGGGTTTTGCGCAGCAAGAAGGCATTGATTATGAGGAAACTTTTTCTCCTATAGTAAAATGGAACACCATCTGCTAAACACTCACATTAGCAGCACAAAAAGAATGGAAAGTTCATCAGATGGATGTAAAGAGTGCTTTCCTCAATGGAGATTTACAGGAAGATGTATATATGACACAACCACTAGGTTTTGAAATTGAAGGGCAAGAACATAAAGTTTGTAAACTGATTAAGGCTTTATATGGGTTAAAACAAGCTCCACGAGCTTGGTATGCCAAAATGGACGAATACCTTTAGAAATTTGGCTTTCAACGAAGTGAATCTGATGATACTTTGTATGTATGTCAACAGGGTAAAAATCTGGTGATTCTTATTATGTATGTAGATGATTTTATCATTACTGGAAACAATGATTATCATATTGTATAGGTGAAAAAGGAGTTACATGCAGGATTTAAGATGACAGATTTGGGACTACTTCACTACTATCTTGGAGTTGAAGTGTTCCAACGTCCACATCATATTTTCATTTCTCAGAGTAAGTATGTAGCAAAAGTTCTTCAGTGATTTGGAATGCAAGATTGCAATCCTGTTCTTACCCCCATGGAACAAAACTTGAAACTTTCAAAATTTGAAGGCGGGGGGGAGAAGGTGGAAAAAACTACTTATAGACAATTGATTGGCAGCTTGATTTATTTGACAACCACTTGACCAGATCTATCTTATGTATTTAGTATTCTTTCACGCTTTATGCAGGAACCACGAGACAACCACTGGAATGCCGCTGATATGAGGAGGAGATTCCAGCTCAACAAGGTCTTGGAAAACTCCATTCAATTGACCAGGAAATGATCGGTATGCAAATTGTCGATTTGTTTTTAAAAGGAAAATAAATTTGATTATTATTATTGATTTTAGAATTTTAAATCTGAAAATCAAGATTTCTTTTGTAAAAAATAAAAATAAAATTCTTCACTGTCAAAGTTTCCCTGTAAGTTCTGTTTCATCAAGCGACGCAAGTGGACGGAGCCGTTGATTTCTTCACGTTTAATGATCCTTTTAAGTTCCCCCTGAGTGAGATTCCCTTTGTGGAAAATGTTGTACACAACCTTCACTGCTTAACACAACCTTCAAGCACTACATCTTTCATTGCTTAATGTAGCCTTTGACTGTATCTTGGTCCATATCCTGAATCTTGCCAATTGATTTGACTGTGGAATTTTCCAGTACTGTGTTTGCAGTAGAATAAATCCCCTATTTCCTGGTTGCATTCTCTAGAAACATACGCTATGGTTTTAAAATCCCACACTACTCCAAAACTTCCTCCTCATGCTACATTGTTCCCACACAACATCTTAGGAATTGCATGCCTCCTCCAAAGGCTTCACGCTGCCCCCAAATCCCTCACCACTGCGTCCCTTCTTGCACTGCGTTCTTCGCTGCCCTCTATAAATCACTTTCCCCACTTTTCTTTAATCTGATTTACTAATGGCAGCAGATGGATATTGAATACACTTTTTAGAAAATGATTGAGAGGCAATGGGTCATTATCTTCTGAGCAACAATCAAAAACAAAAAAATTGTAGATGCAAGCATTCAGCCAGTAATAAGAATTTAGCCAGCATTCAGCCTGCGTTAACCAACGGAAACCAGAGCTGCATTGAAAATAGCTTTATGTTTTTTTCTGATGAAATAATCACCATTGAACTTGATGATCCAGACACAGTAGAGGAATATTGCAAATCTGTGACACGATGCAGTGAAGAATCCAGCGTGCAGAACCTACATGGTGGAAGTTTCAAGCCTAAAAGTCGATCGGAAAAATAGCAGAACCTGTGTGGTGGAAGTTGTTAGCCTGATAGTCGATTGGAAAAATAGAAAATTCTACATGTTGGAAGTTGCCAACCTAAAAGTCGATCAGAAAAATAGCGTGGAGGATAAGTGAATGAATGCATTAAAAAAAAAAAAAAAAAAATTGTTGTGCGTACATATTTTCTTACCGTTGTGTGCTTTCACATTTCAAAAAGGAGATAAGAATTCATTTTATTAATTACGTGTGTGCTTTCACATTTCAAAAATGGAGATAAGCATTAAATTACCTCCATTCACTTTTTAATTCACGTTTTAAAGATTTTCATAAAGTTCTTTTAAATGAATGAGAGTTTAAAAGAAATTAAAAAAGGGATTAATGCTTTTTTTTTTTTTAAAACAAGGTTAGGTAGGTGATATATTACCAAAAGTTGTGTTGGAGCAAGCTCCTATTACAATCGACTATAGCATGATAGTAAACTGAGTAATGAGATGGGATTGCAGTCCCATCTCCTATGCTTCAGTTCAAAATTTCATGTATTTTTATGACTATTCTTAAGTACTTCCTAACAAACTGACCTACTAGGAAAGTAAATTTACAAATCATAGATTCCCTGTAACTTCTTCATGGCTTGTTGATCGATTATTCCTATGTTGGCTGGTTCTTCATGTCGTAATTTACCGAATTCTCTCCTTCATTGCTCATAGTATTATTTTTGTAGTATGCCACTACTTCTTCTAAGATCCTTGAGTGACTCTTGCAGTAGATGAATCATTCTTGATCTTCCTCTTGTGATGCTTATTGTTCCTTTCTCTGCTATTCTTCCTAAGTCTTATTTTCCCTAAGCATGGAAAATTTTAGGGGCTAATGTTCGCCCAGTGGGCTAATTTTCCATGATTTTTCCACAAAAAAGATTCGCCAAATTCCAATTTTATAAAAGACGATTCGCCCAAATTTTAGAATATAAAATTATTTTACCTTAAAAATCGCCAACATTATATAGAGACTATATATAAAATAATTATAAATTTGAATAATTTTACAAATATATCAATAAAAATTTATAATTTGCATATTAGGGATTAGTGAGATTCGCCAATGTTTTAAACTTCAAGAAAATTTTCCATCCTTAAAATTTTCCTTGTCCCTAAGCCACTGCTTCCTTCACTATTTTTGTCCACGCTTCTTTTGTTCTACGCTTTCTGACTGCTATTCTGAATGTGACATAATAGAACTGAGGTCGATTTTTGCTTAATGCCTTCCGTGGGAGCACTGCTCCTTCATATTCTCCGATCTCTGATCGGCGCTTCATCAGCCATCAAAATATCAGCCCATCACATATCAGTACATCCATTACCTACCAGCTCTCCAATCTTACTGTCCAAACTTCATCACATTTCCCTGCAGCGCTCTGATCTCTGTCATCCATTACTCCATCTTATCTAACTCTCCGCCGTTAATCTGATTTTAGATTCGACAGTAGTGACTTCACTCGGTCAAAAAAATGATCAATGATCCTCCAACATTGATCATCACGACTAGATCCGACGGCTGACAGTGATTTCGGGTGGACCATTTACACGGTGGTTACTCGCTCGAAAAGTTGTTTTTTCCTCTCTCCTTCGATGTTATGTGTTGAGCAGTTAATGGAATCGGGTGCCCAACCCGAATTACCACTTACTACTTTTTGCTCGCCCGAAATACCATTTCCTGTATGAAAACCACCTTTTCGTTGGCTATCTTCTACGTGCCTTCCCCATGCGATGACCGTTAGATCTGTCGATCTATCGATTGGAAGACTCTTGCTCCCCTTTAACAATCCGCCGATGCAATATGAATACTCCGCTCCAAGCCATTGATCTGATTTTAGATCCGACGGTAGTGACTTCACCTAGTCAACAAAATGATCGACGATCCTCCACCGTTGATCATCACCACTGGATCCGACGGCTGACAGTGATTTCGGGTGGACCACTTGCACGGTGGTTACCCACCCAAAAAGTTGTTTTTTCCTCTCTCCTCCGCTGCTACGTGTCGAGCAGTTAATGGAATCAGGTGCCCAACCCAAATTACCACTTACTACTTTTTTCTCACCCGAAATACCATTTCCTGTCTGAAAACCACCTTTTCGATGGCTATCTTTTGTGTGCCTTCCCCATGTGATGACCATTAGATCTGTCGATCTATCAATCGGATGACTCCTTCTCCCCTTTAATAATCCGCCGATGCGATATGAATACTCCACTCCATGCGAATTAATTCGTAGAGAGGTAAGGAAGGTAATTGGTGAGCACCAATATTGCAGTAATAATGTTGCAACTCCTGGGCTGCCTACTTTACTCTTATCAACCTGGTAGTTCGTAACAAACTTGGAAGCGATGGTGTTGTATGCACAAGTACTAGTTCTTACTGCAGGCTGTCATTTGGTCAACTGGTGCAAGATCACTAGGAGCACAAACCAACTTCTATGGATTCCAAAATAAGCTCTATATGTGATGAAATAAAGGAAATCTTACTCTACAAAGGCTACTCTACTTGCAGAAAGGAAAAAGACTTAAATGTAAAGTAAACCTAACAAACCTTACTTAACCAACTAATCCTACTTTTGCAAAAAACACTATGAAAACCATGAAATGAATACCATTACCTGCTCAAGGAAGTAAAAAACATCTACTCAAGTTATTTCTAGAAGTAAATGAGAAAAAAACATCTTTTTGGATTTTTATGTATTTTTATGCGAAATTAACATGCATGTATTTTATTGTGTGTGAAGGTGGAAATGAATAGGTGGTGTTGAAGGATGACTTTAGGATTTGAGGAGATGTAGGATGGTGTAGATGGATCCTAGGAGGTCTCGGGTGGCCTTCTGGAGGCTTTTCCCACACTTGGCCTTCAAAAGAAAGCCTACAGGAAAATCTACAGGAGGACACAAGGGATCTATAGGAGGTCTACAGGAGGATGCCGAGAGCAGTTTTGAAGGTTTTGAAGGTGTGAGAGTGGGTGGAAAGGGTAGATGAAGGTGGGGATGATGTGTTAGGGCGCCTAGGGTCCACCAAGGATCACTAGGAGAGGGAAAGATGGTCGGGAGAGAGGAAGAAATCCTATGGAAAAATGCAGAAAACTAAGGCAGATTTGAGGTGAACTTTGGGCAACCTGTAGGGCATAGATCAGGGAGAGAATGTGATGGCTGATAGGCTTTCCTACTATGAGAAGAGAACTACCGCAGAAGAACTAACAGTCAAACAATGAGATCAAGCAAGCAAGGAAATAAAATACATAAAAAAAAACAGAATTTTGCATTAAGCTAATCTAAATTATGAGCTATGGAAAGAAATGCTGAAAAATGCTATAAGGAGAGAAAGCATGGAAGAATACTTATTGCAAAGACAGAAATGAGCATGGTGGAAGAGATCTAAAGCAAAGCATTAACCTTCTAACAAACTGCAAACACTATAAATCCTATGGAGAAGGAAAATCTATGTTTTTGGGGCAGCAAGAGGGTCTTTGCCTCAATTCATGGTCCCAAAGGGAGAAAAAGAGGCCAAGGTATTGTTGCTAGCCTTTTGAATATTCTTTCTATCACTATTCAACCTGCTATAGAGAACAAAACTGAAAACAACCTTCTGAATCACCAAAAGCAACCTATTCTTAACCAAGAAATTAATTAATTTAACAGCAACTAATCCCTAAACTGAAACAAAGCAGATAAATACAAACAAGAGGATCTTGGATGCTTGGATTGGGCCTTAACCCAAGATCTTCAGCCCTCTGAGGTAACTCAGTGCTAGCTCAAGAAGAATCTCATCTTTATTATCAAAATAGTAATAGTATTACATGAAACTGTCACCAAAAGTAAGCTCGAAGTTGAGCAGAGCAAAACTGCAACAAAAATTCAACAAAAATTCAACCCTAGTGAGGTCCTAGGTCTATCTACTTATACAACTGAAGCTCCGAACAACTTCCTTAAAATTAGGGAGACTTGGCTCCCAAAACTCGAGATAAACATAAGTTATCCTCCACTTGCTCAACTGCCTCCTAGTGCATTAATTTGGTTGTATGTGCTCCGAGCTGCATGAAGGGGAATTCGAAGTGGGGAGTAATAAATGAGGGGGGTTCCCTCCTATAAATCCTCTCCTTTGTCCACTTAAAATTATTGTTGCCAATTGTCCATCGAATCTTTGACTTTGTCTTCAAAATTCAACAAAAATTTGCATTAAACACATATTAGACCTCATGGCATCATAACTAACCCAACTCACTCCATAATCATAAATATAATCAAAAAACATGCAATAAGCTAAGGGAATGGTTGATTTAACTATGTTAGGAGGCAAAATGAGCCCATATAATTACCCATTTATGGATCTCATCAGTAATATATTTGTGTGGTAGGCTTGGAGAGGCAACGACCCTAATCGCTTAATTGGGGAGCAAAGAAACTCTGAGTGAGCACAAGTTTGCATGAAACGCTTGCTTGAAATATTAGATTTCCTTCTTTTTTTATAGCAACTCTGAGCACTCCAATGACTGCCTTCAATGGGATGGTTTGCAACATGATTCTCGTGACCAAGATTGTAATCTTGTTGCCTTCCTATACTCATGCGAATTTCTGAACTACTGAGTTGTTTCCATTGCGTTCTCGTGACTTTCTGCCTTTGTCTGCAATGGAGTGTCCTTTGATGATTTTTGACTATTGATTTATTTTTTGTTTCTTTTATCATTGTTCTTTGTTCCTTATTTTTGGGGATCCTCATACTTATGATCTTTTGCTGATTATTATGGGACTGAGTTGTGATATTCCTCCTGATTTTCATGAATATTCCCTTCAATTTTTTCCACTACTTGATTTGCAAAATAATCCACCTGTTGATTATGTGTTCTCAAGACATGTCTGAAGATTACATCACCAGAGTCTTCAAGGTTCTTCCTGATTCTTCTGAGAATTCTGTTCATGAACTCATTACTTAGGCTTTTATTTCATGTCATCGCCTCTATTATTATGCCTGAATCTCTTATTATTATAGGATTTTGTATTTCTCTTTTTTTGATCATTCTTGATCCCATCAACAGGTTCTATGCTTCAGCCTTATTATTTGAGATTTGTCCAAGTCCCCATTCATATGTGACAATTTCTCTCCCATTAGGATCAAGGATTAATCCCTCTGCCCATGCCTTCCCCGGATTATGCTTTGAGGCCCCATCAAAGTAGTGGCATTATCTATTCTGATTTTTTTTCCATATTGCCAATTCCTCTTCACTCATTCTTATTTTCCAAATATTTCCTGAGTTTTCTTTCCTCTGTCCTTTTTGTCCATTGTTATTTATTATGGCTTTGCTAAGCCAATCTCGCTTTTCTTGTTGTAGAATGTTGTGATCTGTCGGTGTTATTCCTTTAACGTTGAGGATTTCATAATTTAATCCCCATGTTTTTGATAGAGTTTTCCCTATTCTTGGAGTGTGGTTTTTGAAGATGCACTTATTTAATGTCAACCAAATTTTCCAGCATAGTACTGCTGGGATGCATTTCCATATTCTTTGAATTGTGACTTTTTCCTGTATTGTATATGGATAAGCCTTCCCTAGTGTTTGTAGAAAATCTGGCAACGGATTTTCAAAATTTATTCTTATTTCCAAGGGGCTTATAAGTTGTTGCCAACATTCTTTGGCAAAAATGCATTCTTGAAATAAATGTTGAATGTTTTCCTCAGCCTGTTGGCATAATGGACATCTTGATGGACCTTAGAAACCTTTTTTTTTAAGTTTTCATTGGTTAATACCTTCCCTTTCGAAAGAAGCCAGATGAACATTTTGATCTTAGGCAAGCTTTCAGATTTCCAAGCTATTTTCCAAGGGTCCCAATCTTGTTGGTTTTATTTTTCTTGTAGGATTTTGTATCTCGTCTTGACTGTGTAATGCCCACCACTAGGATCCCAGAGGTATCCATCTTCTTCATCATAGTTGATTGGTGTTTCCCCTTTTAGGAGCTGCCTAATTTTGCTCCATTGCCCTTCCAGATTTGCAGGTATTGTTGAGAGTTTCCAGTCTTGCCAATCCTTTTGGTTCCATAGAGAAATTGAGAATAGAGTGTTAATACCTTTTCCTTTCATCCACTCTTGGATGCCTTCTATTTCTGGATGAGTCTTTAGTGGTTCTTTTCCCATGATTTTGTCCTCCCATATCGATATTGTTTTTCCATTGCCTAGGGTTTTAGAGATGTAGCTACTCATTAGAGGAATTGTTTTTTTTACTAGCTTCCAAGATTGAGTATATTGTCTTGTTGGGATATTTCCATTGAGCAATCTTTCCCTTGAACCATCCATGTATTTTGAGATGAGAGTTTTTTTTCACCAACTCTCTTTTCCCGTGATCAATCTACATACTATCTTCATTCCCAGGGTTGCATTCATGAGTCCAGGTATCTGAATAGAAAGACCTACTTGTTCGTGTGGTAGCACTACTTGCTCCCACCTCACCAGGCTGAATTTTTTGTTTTATTGTTCCCCCCTACCATAGAAAGATTCTTAATATTAACTCCATTTGTTTGTGTGCACTTGCTAGGGCCATGATTATTGCATATTGGTAGATAGGTAGTGTTGCAAGGAGTGATTTGATTAAAATAACCCTTCCTACCATATTTAACCACATCATACCCCAGCTCTGAATTTTGTTTTTCATTTTTCAAGCTGCTTAGTCCATATTTCTGCCTTCATGTTCTCTTTTGAGATTGGAAGTCCCGGTAAAAGAAATGGGTCCATTTTTCCTGTACTGGGATTTCTAATATTTGTGAAATCCTTTGCATGATTCTGGGTGGGTGTTCCATCCATATATTCTGCATTTTCTGTTATTCAGAAGCCCACCTAAAACCTGTAAAAAATCATCTAATTTTTTTTTGAACCTTCTTGCTATTATTGTTGATTCCCCTCCCAGCAGCAGGGTGTCATCTGCAAAAAGAGAGTGGTTGATTGTTTTTACTCTTTTTGCTATTATGAGCCCTATGATGTTTCTTTCTTTACTTTGATTTTCCAAAGCTCTTCTTAGAGTTTCAGCCATTATAATATATAGGAAGGGTGAGAGATGGCATCCTTTCCTGAGCCCTCTTGTGCTTTGAAAAAAGTCACTTGGCCTTCCATTTATGAGGGGGGCAATCTAAGGGGTGGAGATGCATGCCTAGATGACTTCTATTATTTCTCTTGAGAAACCCAGTTTCTGAAGAACAACCATGAGATATGGATGGCTGACCCTGTCAAATGCATTTGCCATATCTAATTTAATTATTATGCCTTTTTCTTGCCTTAGCATACTAGAGTGTACAACTTCCTGTACAATAATTACATTATCTATGATTTGCCTGTTGGGCACAAATCCTCCTTGATTTTCAGATATGATTATTGGTAGCACTTCCTTGATTCTATTTGCAATTATTTTTTTTATTATCTGATAAGAGGAATTTCACAGAGATATAGGACAATACTTGTTGAAGTTGGAGGGATTTGGCTCCTTTGGGACTAGAGCAAGGTAGGAAAATTTTGTGTTGCTTCCTATTTTTTTTTAAATTCTTCACCATTATTAAGAAATCTTTTCTGATTGTATACCAATGAGATCCGAAGGATGCTATTGTAAATCTGTCAAGCCCTAGGGCTTTATCCAGATGCAGGCTCCATATAGCCGCCACTACCTCTTCTTCTGTGATTTCTTTACACATTTCTACGTTTTGATCTCTTTTTATTTATTTTTGTGTGCTGAAGGAAATCTTCATATTCAGCCATTTCTTCTTTTGCTGACAGTAAATTTTTTAAAGTGCTTGTGGGCTGCTTTTTTTAATTCCTCCGCACCTTTGACCTCTTGATTTTCCACTTGGATTTTTTCTATTTGATTTCTTGCTCTTCTAATCTTCATTGAGTTATGGAAAAAAGATGTATTTTTATCCCCTGCCTTGAGCCACAGGCTTCTGGATTTTAGTCTAACCTCTTCTTCTTCTTTCATGTTTTCCCTGTATATTTCCCAAAAGATTTCCTTTTCTCTTAGATAATCTTGCTTGCCTTCTTCTCTGCCTTCTTTTTCAATTTGCATGTTGTCCATTCTCTATTGTAATTCTTTTTTCTTTTTTTCTTTTTTTTTAATTTCATTTTCTCTTGCCCATTCCTTTAACTTGATTCTTGCATTTTTTAATTTTGTCTCCCAAATATATTGTGGTGATCCTGATACTCTTGGCTCCCATGCTTCCTTAATTAATTCATTGATTTCTGTATTGTTGTCCCAAATTGAGTTGTATCTAAATGGGAGCGGTCCTTGATTTTCCATTTTGCCCATGACTATTGCCACTGGTTTTTGGTCAGATGCCGTGGTGTGAAGGATTTTTGTTTTAATGGCATTGTACACTGCTGCTATGTTTTCTTGTATCAGGATTCTATCCAACCTTTCTTTTATGTTGCTTTT
This sequence comes from Pinus tabuliformis, assembly GCA_031772625.1. Classification (NCBI taxonomy): domain Eukaryota; kingdom Viridiplantae; phylum Streptophyta; class Pinopsida; order Pinales; family Pinaceae; genus Pinus; species Pinus tabuliformis. The sequence goes on along the minus strand of CM062815.1, from coordinate 341,174,240 downwards.
GCCCACTCTTTTATTGCTCCAAGTGTATTTCCCATTGCTTGGGGGGATGTCTAAAAGATTGTGTTGTTCCATTATTTCTTCTAGTGCATCCCTGGATGGGTCTGTGTGATATATGCCTCCAAACTTTTCTTCTATACTTCTTACCAAATTTAAGTCTCCTCCTAGAATTATTTTTCCTATTTGCGTTTCTTTTAGTGCTTCTTTTATGGTGGCCCAACATTGCTCTTTTTCCTTGTAGTGGTTTGGGGCATATATATTGATGACACTATACTTATCTTTTGTATTGATTTGCATTAGATCTGCTTGTATCCAGTGTTGTTATTGTTTGTGGTGTATTAGTTCCCATATTCCTTTCTTCCATATTGTGCAGATACCTCCTAACGCTCCTATTGCCTGTATTGCTTCACCTTCATAATTTCTGAATTTTTTTTTTTATATTTTCAATTTCTTGGCTATTTGTTTTTGTTTTAGGAAAATTTTGCAAGGGAATTGTAAACCATCAAATTTTGAAAGATTTCATTGTAAATTCTTAAGATAAATTGGCTAGAGCCAAGTGCAAATCTCAATCATTTTTCTCCTTCAACGACTATATGAGGATCAAGGCCAAGCCCCGATAGATCGTTTTTTGCGTGGTGTGTTTCATGTGATGTGTTGCTCATATTTTTCCTGTGCTTGATTCTTTTTGGTGCAAAGCTTCAAAACTACAATGTCGAAGTTAATTAATCTGTTCTCTAATTATGATAAGCTTGAAGGGGTAAAATCATACAAGACATGGAAACGTCTAATTGAAAGCACTCTAATATATAATGAATTATGGCAAGACATATGTGATGGAGACATTAAGCCTAATAAACCCATATATGTAACTTTACTTGTAAATGGGAAGTTAAAAATGTCAAGGCACTAGCTCTTATAAAGTCTTCAGTGAATGATGAGATGTATATTCATATTGAAAATGCCTCAGATGCATGGTCTGCTTTGTGTACTTTCAAAGATCTATTTGATACACAACCTGAATAAGAAAAGGTTGCTCTACAACTTAAGTTGCTTCAACAAAAACTAATTGAAGGAGGAGATGTCCTTGAGTATATCTCCAGGCTTAAAAGTATTAAGCAAGAAATAGTAAAAGATGGATTTGAAATAGTAGATGACAGTTCCATGACCACAATTATAATTGGTGGATTTCCTTCATCTTACAGGCATTTTTTTGGAAACTCTACAAGTAACTAAAAAGTTAGATAAATTAAAGTTTGATGAGCTATGTGAGATGTTGTCTCAACACGAAAGAACTTTTGGGAAGAAGAAACAAGGGGAAGATGTCTTCTTCATAGAGGCCAGCACAAGTAAATCATCAAATAAAAATTCTAGAGACATCGGAAGAGGACATTTCAATCAACATCCAGAAACACATAGTGGGTAGGGTCGTGGAAGAAGCCAAAGTAGAGGAAACTTTCAAGGAAGAGGACAAAACCAAGGCAGAGGAAACTTTCAAAACAGAGGCAACTTTCAAGGTAGAGGAAACAATCAAGGAAGAGGTCAAAGTCAATGCATAGGGAAAACTCAAAACAGAGGCCAAAGTAGAGGCAGAGGACAATATCAAGGAAGAGGCAGAGGCTTGAATCAAAATGTTTGCAGAAGATGTAACAGAGTGGGCTATTTTGCAAAAGATTGTAGAACTTCCATTGATAAAATTCCAACGTTCCATCAAAACACAGCTCAATTTTCCACTGATCAAGATAATGATGGTTCAGAATATGTCTTCACATCAAGTCAAAGATCAGAATGAACAGCATTGGTTTCCACTTTTCTTAAAAGTGATTATGAAGATGTATGGATTTTAGATACAGGAGCAACTCAACACATGACTTTTCGACAAGAATTCTTTTGGAACTTCCAACCATGCCACCTTAGTCCAATATTTCTTGCTGATGATATGAAACATACTCCTTATGGAAAAGTATTGTTAAAGTTTATCTTCTTGACATTGGAGAAAGATTGATTTCAAATGTATGGTATGTGCCCAACTTTAAAAATAATTTTTTTTCTTTAGTCTCGATCCGACAAGCTAGACATCAGGTGGTTTTGGAGGATGGCTTAGTTAAAATTAATTCAATCAAATAGAACATGAAAACAATGATGATAGGATATGAAGATGGAAAACTGTTAAGGATGAAAGGAACAATTATTCCAAGGAATTCTGACTTTGCAGGGGAAGCAAGCTCAAACATTTCACCTATCAGATTATGGAATTTGAGATATGGACATCTAAACTTTGATAGCCTCTCTCAACTACAAAAACAAGGAATGGTTAAGGGACTTCATACCTTCAAGAAAGAAAATGAAAGATGTGAAGCTTGCATTTATGGAAAAAAAAGTCGAGAGAATTTCCCAACAAGTTCATGGCGAGAAAACAGGTGCTTGCAATTAGTACACAGTGACATTTTTGGACCCTTGCAAGCTTCTCTAGGAGGTTGCAAATATTTCTTACTCTTTATTGATGATTTCATCAGAGTGACATGGGTTTACATATTGAATCATAAGTCACAGGCATTTGAAAAGTTTAAAACTTTTCGTCAACTTGTTGAAAATGAAGTCAAAGAAAATATTGGCACTCTTAGAACTGATAATGGAAGAGAATTCACTTCAAATGAATTCCAAAGTTATTGGAGAGACAATGGGATAAAAAAACATCTTACAAATGTCTACACTCCACATCAAAATGGAGTAGTAGAAATAATGAATCACACTTTGTTAGGAATGGCGAGATCTATGTTAAATTTTAAAAATTTAAGTCCTATATATTGGGTAGAATCAATCCATACAGTGATTTACTTAAGGAACAGGGCTCCCACTGCTTCTTTGGATGGAATCACACCTTATGAAGCATGGTTTGGTTTCACACCTAAAGTTAAACACCTTAGAGTTTTTGGTTACGTGTGTTATGCCTTAGTTCCAAAATAAAAACGAACTAAGCCTGACTCACAAAGTTTGAAATGCACAATGATTTGATGTTCAAATGAGAAGAAAGGGTACAACCTTCTGTCAAATGGGAAATTTATTGTCAGCAGAGATGTAATTTTTTATAAAACTGAGAGTAAGAGTACTGAAGAAATAGAACATCTTCTTCAAAAATTGGAAACAAAAGGAGATAAAAGGAAAGGAAACACTAAAAGTCAACCAAATTCACAAAATTGGTATGAACTTGATTTTCCTTCCTCTGAAGATGATTCATCTAGTCCATCTACTTAATCAACACAGTCTGGGTCTTCTGGCAGTTCATCAGAATAGCCTAGTAGCAGCAATTCTTCTGACAATGATTCTCTGCCCCCAAAATCTACAGTTGATCAACGTACCTCTATTTACATTAATCCTGTTTATAATGATGGTGACTTTTCAGAATCTCAAACAAGGGAACATCAATTGCCAAAATGGGTTGTTCAACTTTTGAAAGATGTAAGGCCTTATGAGAAAAATAAAACAGGAACAAGGGGGTCAACCATGAATGAAGGAAACTTTGCCTTGATCACAAATGATTTTATTGAACCCTCCACGTGCAAAGAGGCAGTAAAATATAAAGAATGGCAACAAGCCATGATTGAATAATATAATTTAGTTCAAGACAACAACACTTGGAAACTTGTTGATTGTCCTCAAAGTGTTAAACCCATTGGATGAAAATGGGTTTACAGAATTAAGTACAACCAAAATGGAGAAATCGACAAGTAAAAAGCTAAACTTGTGTCTAAGGGTTTTGTGCAATAGGAAAGAATTGATTATGAGGAAAATTTTGCTCCTACCGTAAAATGGAACACCATCCGCTTAACACTCGTATTAGCAGCACAAAAATGATGGAAAGTTCATCAGATGGATGTAAAGAGTGCTTTCCTCAACAGAGATTTATAGGAAGATGTATATATGACACAACTGCTAGGTTTTGAAATTAAAGGGCAGGAACATAAAGTCTGTAAACTTATTAAGGCTTTATGTGGGTTAAAATAAGCTCCATGAGCTTGGTATGCCAAAATGGATGAATACCTTCGGAAAGTTGGCTTTCAACGAAGTGAATCTAATGATACTTTTTATGTACGTCAACAAGGTAAAAATATGATGATTCTTGTTATGTATGTAGATGATTTGATCATTACTGGAAACAATGATGATCATATTGTACAGGTGAAAAAGGAGTTACATGCAGGATTTAAGATGACATATTTGGGACTACCTCACTACTATCTTGGATTTTAAGAGAATGTTTATCATGATGGTGACTGTGACTAGTTTGATGAGAATCCTTCTTCCCATCCCCTTATTACTTTGTTATCTCAAAATTCCCCTATTCCTAATCATTCATATTATCCATATTCCTTATTTTAGGCCTAGACTCCCCACCTCCATTTTATCCTAAGTATAAATACCTAGGACTAAATTCATTTAGCATCATTTACATGATAAGTGAACATCATTCACATATTCTCTACACCCTAATAATTTCCCATACTCCCTACACTCATGCCAAACATGAAGGGCTTCTACACTCTGCAACGCAATTTCCTCTGAAATTGCACATTTTAGTCACCATTTTGAAGCATGGTTTCTGACCACATAGAGGTGAATTTTGGAAAATGGAAAGATTTTTCTCTTAAAAATAGACAAGAACACAATAAGCTCTTCCAGATTCTGCACCGGTGTAATAGATTGAGAGTTTCAAATGCATCTGCAAAGCTCATTTTTCGCAATTCGTAAAATTATTTTTTTAAGACATTGTTTTGCAGATAATTTTATGGGAAGCTGGGGAAGAATTTGGACAAACAGAGAGAGATTTATATTCTTAAACGTATCATATAAAATAATCTCTTTCATATTTTACATAGGTATTACTGTTTGGGATATATACACAAAACATTGTCCCACTGCGCAGGCGCTATGCAATGTTATACAAAGGATACCAGTGTTCGTGCAGTGATGCGCAGAGGGTTATCAGGGTCACGTAGTGTTTTTTGAGTTTACTAGTGTTACACAATGTTTTATGAGTTTACCAGTGTCGCCAGTGCTTCTATAAGGTCACTAGTGTCACACAGTGTAATTTCAGTTTGTGGGAGGTGTTCATAGGTGCGACAAAGATGCCAGATGTCAAATTTTAAAGGGGTGAATATGTAGCAGAGGTGGTAGCCAACTCATACCATCAGTTTCTAGCCACATGTCAGTTTTCAAAGAAACATTTCCAACACAATCATTTCCCAACAGTTACCCAGTCACTACGCAGTTAGCAACCAACTGTCATTCTTTTGCTACTTTTGATCCATGAAGATATGCTTCGAAAACAAGAGTGATTTTACAGTGATTTAGTGTTTTTTTTAAGATATGAATGATTTATGTTTTTTTTATTTTTTATCATTAGAGGAAAAAGACTTTAAAACAACAAAAATATTTCCTCTTTTTACTTTGATTCGATCCTCTGTTGGATCAATGATGTGATGCATCTAGACACTTTGGATTGTCTATTGTATGTCTATTTAAACTGGAAAAATAGATTGAAAAGGTTGTTGATGGTTTCATTATTGCTGGGGAAACTATTGCAGTTTGTTGTTGTGATCTGTGTTAATGCATGTGCTTGAATGTTGAAGAGATTCCAGTGGATTTACAGAGATACTTATGGTATGGATGTTTCGGATTTTGTTTCTTCTTAGTTATATATTATCCTTGTTGTGTTATCTTATTAAACTGATTTGAAGGTGTATGGAATAGTTACACTTGAATTCATTTTATATGCTCATGTCTAGTTATGCCAAATATTTCAATTTGCAAATGGAATATGTATGCCTTTAAGAGTTTTGTGTTTTCTTGTTGATGGTCATTTATCTAACTTGCAGTAATGAACTATTAGTTATTCAGATATTTTCGATGCATTCCTTGATATCCCCATCTTCACTATACTACAATTTGTCTTTTAATCCGAAATCCATATTAATTGAGCCTTTGTACATGAAATTGGTTGGAGATACATCAACATGTTGTTCCAGGAAGGTTATGATCACCTTACACCAATTTTCCTAGAATCCTCTACCACCCCTATACCAAAAATTTAAACATTTTAAGAACTAGTCTCTGTCAAAAATCATTTTCAAAGTTTTATCATTGAGTTTTCTCAGTGAGGGAGCCCCCTCAGGTTGAACAATACCAGTCATTCAACCAAAATAGGTTTGTGGTTACATCTGGGTTCCTCTCCTTATCCTGGAGGAATTATAGGGTGCTAACACAATCAAGCATGATAATGTAATAATTTCACTTTGATGAATCATAACTAAAGTAAGGAGAGAGGTTTTATTTACTTTTCAAAAATGCAAGAATATATGATTCATTTTCAAAATGCAAATCAGAGAGAATTTAGAATAAATGATTCTTGCGCCCCCCCCCCGATAATGAGGAGGATTTTTTTTTTTTTTTTTTTAATGCAACCTAATGTCCTTAAAATCCAAGCTACAAAATGAAAAATTTTAATCATAACAAATTTTTGCATACCCAAAATCAAATAATTAAATTCTTCCTTCAACAGAAAAAAACCATAATTTCAACTTCACTTAAATTATCAATTATGAATCAGTGTAAGTAGAATATTTTGTTGTCTTATAGAAAGGAATAACCACTATTCACTTCGACAAAAACAACAAACTCCAAATCACAAGTGTTTCCTTGAGAAACCCTAACTTTTTAACAATACTAATGATTATTTGCAATCATGAAAATAAATTATTTAATCTGATATTTTGACAGAAGAATGAAATACTCAAGCTATCTCAGTGATGACCAATCTTTCTTTTGATTAATCAACAATTCACCAAATCAACCTTGAACCCTAGTTTGCAAAGATAAGTAATTTCTCAAGAAGGAAACTCAAAACATCAAATCAAAATAGAGTGGACTTTTATAGAATGTAAATAGATCTAGGAAAGTACAATAATAATAAAAAATTGGACCCCGCAAATGAAAACCCTACTTTTTCAAAAATTTAAGAGATTTTCGCAGGTAACTAGTTATGTCCAATGTGCAGACGCACTGTTGCTAAAGGAAAAGTGCACAAATTTGCGCATTGTTGCCAAAGAAAAAGTGCATAGGCTAAGAAAACATAAGAAAAATATAAAACAAAGCTAAAGTGCACAAATTTGCGCATTGTTGCCAAAGAAAAAGTGCATAGGCTAAGAAAACATAAGAAAAATATAAAACAAAGCTAAAAGTATAGAACTTTAAGCTTTCAAGGTTTAGATCACCATCAAACAAGGCTATAGAAAGCAATTAGAGGTCACAGGAGGACATAATGAAGAACAAGTCCTTCCCCAATATCCCTAGATTCAAAAGAGATCTAATAATAAACAAAGAAGTGATTGCTACCTTTCCTTAATTCATAACCGAAGAATGAAATGTGAAGTATGCAAACACCTCTTACATTTTCTACTAAATGTATGTGGAAGTCCTTCTGATGCTTTCAAAAGCATCTCCTCGCTACTTCAAAGGAAGATTTGTATGAATAGAAACAAACAAGCATAAAAGTGTAACGTAGATAAAGGTAAAACATAACACGAATGGAAATTGTAACTTAGCATAAATCGCAAGAGTAAACTAATATTCAATTATAAACAATGAAAAGAATGAAGGAGCTTTGTAAAGAGAATCAGAACAACTACAAGTAGGAAATAATAATGTGTGTATTAATATTAAACCAGAAGAAGAATTACAACCTTGGTCTTTATGATGTATGCCTCCTCCCAATGGTCTCTAATCCTCCCCTTAGGTGAAAATCTTTATAGCCCTATTCCAACAACATAAGTTTACATTTAGAAGTCCGCCTTCATCCTCTGGCCTGTATCAAATTTATAGGCCAAGAGGAGGAGGTTTGATATCCTTTTCTCAAGGGATGATATCCATAAAGAGAGGGATGAGGGTTCCACAAAGAGAGGGAGTTTGCTCCATGAAAAAAGGGATGAGGCCCAAGTATGTAGGGGCTCAAGGCCTTCAATGGGGATATATTCCTCCAAAAAGGATTCTAGAAATCACTTTTTATTTTTACTCTCATTAAGATATTTGCGCAGTTCATAGTGGAAGACAATGCACAAACATGCATAGGCCACAATGGTCAAATTTGTGATTACGCAAGTAATTGCTAGGGAAACTATGAAAATAATTAAAAATAGGTTTTTGAGCAATGCAATCCAACATTCTTGTAGTCTTTGGGATTTTTTTACTTGCAACTTTGTAGGGGAATGCTTGGAACACTTCATCGGATAATGAGAGATCCAGATTGGTGGTCATTTTCCTAATGGTGACAAAATGACATGTAACAATCATCTATGTTGATAAATGTTATGTTCATGGTGAATTTGATCAATTATGTGTTATGTTATCTCTCTTATTTGATAGTAATGATTTATGAATAATAGCTTAGTTTGTTCAATGGGTCTGTAATGTTTAAAAGATATACTTTAGCTCTCTTTGAGAAGTTATGAAAACTGGTGTAATTCATGTTAGTTAATTGGTCAATTAACTGCCTCCAAATATGGTTAAATAGCCTACAAAAGGTAAAGATAACTAGATTTCTTAGCACATCTCTCCTTGTACAACATTGAAACCTATATGAATTTGGCCTTTTGGACCATGTCCTCTCTTATTTCTTAATCTTGTGTATTTTGGGGCCCTTGCTTGTCATCAGTCATGAAACCGAACTTTGAGGATCAAGGATCAAGCCCTTGGGCCATACTCATAGGAAATTGATGTTTTATAGTTTCCCCTTTTGTTATATGCACCCACTAAAACTCAATTCTATGACCTTGGTCCTTGGACTATAATATCCAGGGAGTTGGGTGTGGAAAACTCACTCCCATTTTGTTTTGCATCCAAAACTTGGTGATTCTTACCATTCACCATACTGATGGATGGAATGGTGAATGCACACTTGCATATGGTAGAGTTTGGCCCCAATAGACTGGTGCTAAGACCCTGGTCTACAAGACCAGGCATATGGACATTACAAAGTGGTTTGGGGAAGGCTGATAGTCAGGCCCCGATCTATCGAACCCTTTAGTCCAATAGACTACCGGGCCTATGGAATGGGTTAAACCATTGAGTATGTAAGTCATGCACAATGGAAGCTTAGTGGGACTAGGGTGAAACCCTGCTCGATGAAATATTGTCACTAGGATATTGGTCCATTGGATTGTTAAAGAGTTTGAATAAAATATCACGTGGGGAGGTCAGTCCGCTAGTAGAACCTGGGCCAATGGAACCTTGCCACCAAATGACTAGGTCACTAGGCCCCAAGGAAGTTAAGTGAAGTAATGAGAAAAGGAGTCAGTCCAGAGTGACATGGGTCTCATGGGTCCCATTGGGCTCTTAGGCCTTCAGGCACCAAGTAATTTCAATTGAGTGACAAAAGTCAATGTCAGTCAACCCATGCCGATGTGAGGTGTCCCAGGGTGGGCCCACTAGGCTTGCGGGCCTTTTTCCCACCATGTTAACAAGAATATGACATCGAAAGACTAGAGTTAAGAGAGATCAATCTGGTATGATGTGGACAAGTGGGCTCCACTTTGGGAAATGGATCTTGGTTGTCAACTCTTTCTCGTACTAACATTTCAAAGCATAGAGAAACCTAACCCACAATAGCATGGGAACTTGTGGACCCTGTGATGATGGCATGGTAGTACAACCTAGGCCATTCATAAGCCATGTGGGTGCCATGCAGTGCCCTAGTGGTGATTTGGCCCTTTTAATGGGAAAAACCTCTAACTAGCATAACTTTCGAACTAGGACTCAGATAGAGATAAAATTTATATCACTCTCAACAAGATGGATGTAATGGTGGTATTAGTTCTACGATATAAAGATTTTGAAAAATGATGTTGTGTAACCCTATATTCATAATAAACCTTGGATATTGGGTCAAACAAGTAGACCCTCCCATAGGCTAAGGTGGCACAAGGGGGTGGGAGGTGGTTACAAAGTGGTATCAAAACTTAGGTTCAATGTTGGACTTGAAATGGCTCACATACATAGAATAAAATTCAAATTAAAATGGATAAGTAATTTCAATAGTTGAATGAATGTCAATTTAAACTAGTGTATGATATTATTGCTTATGGAGTGCTTATGTGCCCTTTTATTTCTTAGAATATGTAACCAACATGTGTTATGACTGTGTGAACAACTTCAACTCGACATGATTGGTGTGGATTTGGAAAGGTTATGATTAATATGTTTATACTTTATTTAGCTGATAGTCATGTGTTTGTGATAGCACATAGGAAGACACAATTTATAGTAGGAAATAAAGGACTTATAAAAATAACAACCTTGCGAGATGCATGCAAGTTAGCTTCCACATCCAATGAAGATATGAGAAAGAAAGCTGAAAATGAAAACTCGTATATATCTAGTTGGCTTCACTTAGAATATTTAATCGATTGTATTACAATTAGGATTTTGTTAGTTCTACCTGCAATTTTATATCCACTCCATTGTTTTGTAATATTGACTATCTCTATTAAGATTATTTTTCTATCTAAAATATGCAAGTTTTTCTTTTAACATGAATCCTTTTAAGAAATATTGTACACAATTTTTTACTTTCTTGATCTATTTATCATATGGTCAAACTATATGTTTTCAGTATAAGAAGGATTTTATGAAAATCAATTAAATTCACAGCTTCATTTGGCAAGGCCTTTGGGAAGCTTTGGAAACCTAAAATATTGAATGTGAATTCTATTTTTCAGGATAGAAGAAAGCTTCATGGATAGAGCAAAGAATCTGGAAGATGAGTTCTCCACGTAGTCTTTCCCTTTGAATAAGACCACTAGTTGCAATGGATTGTCAATATAATTTATAGTTGTTTATCAAGCTTCAACAAAAAGCTTATCCTTTTTTAATTGATTATTAATTGATCGATTCGTTATTTCTACTTGTTGCTCTTTCTGGAAGTTTTTGTGCTAACTAGTTTGAGCTAATTGAGGATCACACATTGCTGGTATTGTTGTAATATGTTAAATTCTTGTTTGTATTGAATCAATTATTTGTTATAAAAGATCAATCAATGTGCTAAATCTTGGAAATTACAAGTATGGTAAACACGGGAAAACTATTGGTGCTTTTCATGTAAATATGCAAAAGAGATCAAAACTACTCTTATTTTATCTTTTCATTATAATGATCACTGATGTTTTGAGTTAGAGTGATTGAGGATGGCCACAGGTGTTCCCTCCAATTAGAAGTTTGGTGTTGGAATTTAGTGTGGATTTTCCATTCAAGAATCATATAGCAACTAGAATCTGAAAGTTACTTTCCCAAATAATCCTATTTTGGGGATTATTAATGGTGATTGCTACATATTTTCTATGTTGGAAATTTGCTCCAAATCACAGCTAATATATTGTACCACAGGTCAGGAACACAATGGGAAGGGAATTGTCCTTGAAATTTATCCACTTATATTGTAGTGATCTATAACTAGAAATCGCACCAAATGTTGCAAAGGAAACACCGTACTGCATAAATTCGAGAATCCTAACATATAGAAAATTCAATGTAAACAAAAAATTAAAAAATAAAAGACATACTTAACATTTTATTATTAGAAATATCTTATGCATTCTACATCTCCATTGTTTACCCTTTTACATTACAAAGTTATCAAATTTATCTGAAACATTTTCTAACATGAATCATATCCCATAATATAAAAGAAATTTAAAATAGAAGAAAAAATAAAAAATGGACAAATTTAACCATCGTTCTATTTTTATTGTTAATATAATTTTTTATTATTATAAATAAATAAAATTTTACCTTCTTTTGAAAATTATTGTGAGTGTGAAATAATTTATACTTCAATCAAAATTAATTTTCAATGCAAAGGAGTGAATTTATTATTTTATCAATTTTTTATGAAAAACGTGTCATATTGAATTGGATGAACACTATCATTACATATAAAAAAAATTATATAAAAATAATGAAATGATTGGTAAGTATTACATTGAAAATATCATTTGAACCAAATTAAATCATTTTTCATATTATATTTTGAAATGATCATCATATTAAATAATATTGGAAGATAAAACCTTATCACCATTGGAAAATAAACAATTTTCCAGTGTAAATTACCATTTGTGGATGAGTGGACCATCTGAGATCTATATGTGGGAAATATATAAAAATAATGAAATGATTGGTAAGTATTACATTGAAATTATCATTTGAACCAAATTAAATCATTTTTCATATTAGATTTTGAAATGATCATTATATTAAGTAATATTGGAAGATAAAACCTTATCACCAATGGAAAATTTATAATTTTTTTATGAAGAACATGTCATATTGAATTGGATGAACACTGTCATTACATATAAAAAAAATTATATAAAAACAATGAAATGATTGGTAAGTATTACATTGAAATTATCATTTGAACCAAATTAAATCATTTTTCATATTAGATTTTGAAATGATCATCATATTAAGTAATATTGGAAGATAAAACCTTATCACCAATGGAAAATAAACAATTTTCCAGTCTAAATTACCATTTGTAGATGAGTGGACCATGTGAGATCTATTTGTGGGAAATATCAAGAGATTCAAAATTCATTTTCAATGCAAAGGAGTGAATTTATTATTTTATCAATTTTTTATGAAGAACATGTCATATTGAATTGGATGAACACCCTCATTACATATATTTTTTTATATAAAATTAATGAAATGATTGGTAAGTATTACATTAAAATTATCATTTGAACCAAATTAAATCATTTTCATATTAGATTTTGAAATGATCATGATATTAAGTAATATTGGAAGATAAAACTTTATCACCAATGGAAAATAAACAATTTTCAAGTCTAAATTACCATTTGTAGATGAGTGGACCATGTGAAATCTATTTGTGGGAAATATCAAGAGAGCACAATTTACAGGTGGGTGGACCATTTGAGATCTATTTTTGGGAAATATTAAGGTGGGTGGACCATTTGAGATCTATTTTTGGGAAATATTAAGAAAGATATGGAAAGGACAATATCTTTCTTCTATTAGCTTGTACCTGCAAAAGATGTGTATAGCATGTAAATTCAACACTAAAATCATATAGTTTTCTATTTCATTTTAATTAAAAGGAAAAAATGAAAAAATCTATTCCATTTTGTGTGATGTGATTTCACTGGACTTAGGAAAGCAATTGAACATACTCTTTGATGATAAACCTTGGCTCCTTGCACTTGTAAACCTCCGAATAAACCTACTCAAAATAAAACTATTGTGATAACAAACAAACTGCTTTAATACCAATTAAAAAAATGAAAAAATCTATTCCATTTTGTGTGATGTGATTACCCTGAACTTAGGAAAGCAATTGAACATACTCTTTGATGATAAACCTTGGCTCCTTGCACTTGTAAACCTCTGAATAAACCTACTCAAAATAAAACTATTGTGATAACAAACAAACTGATTTAATACCAATTAACAGTAAAAGCAGAGGATAAAACGAAGACCTCGCAAACAAAATAAAACAAATTTCACGTAATAGCAAAAACACAGAGTTATGCGCGGTAAAAGCCATAAATAAAATTTTCAAAATGAGTGCACACCAAAATATACTTTGATTATAAATTCATGAGACAAAACAAAACGAGGCTGCAGCTCCATTCACCGCCTGTAAAACCAAGATTTATAGAGATTTACAAATGCTCTGTTGAAATTAATTTTTATGTGCCCACCTATAACTTCGCTCCGGATATTTAGGCCAAAAACTAAAACTGCATAACTTCACATTAATTGAATCATGTTTTTGGTATGTATATGTGGTAGAGGACTCTTTGTTGTATGCATGAATGTAAAGTAAGTTTCTTTAGTTTGTATGCATGCAAGTTTCTTCTCAACGTTCGTGAACAAGAATGACCTGCTTGCATCTCGGGAGGAGTTAAGAAAAGTGTATAGAGTTATGGACAACAGGATGGGTCTTAGTATTTTTAGAGCCAATAGGCCACGTCAGTAAAAAAACCTTAACAGTTGGAATTGAATACCTGTTGAACAAATTTATAGAACTTCTGGACTGGAGAAGTATAGAAGTTGTTATCCATGGGTTCGGGGGAATGGGAAAGACCACCCTTGCCAATGTTGTGTATGCAACACTGTTCGATCAAAATAATACAAAAGGATGTAAGTACACCATAGTTAGACTGTTTGAAGACATAGCAACGACTCCAAATGTAATGAAGTTGCAAAAAGATATAATAAAAGATCTGAGGACGAGAAGAAAGGAAGATGAAGACGCTAAGAAATCTCAGATGATTTGCACAAGGAAGCTAAGAATTCACCAAAATAAAATCCTTACAAAACCCCATGATATTTCTGATAATTATAAACCATGTGAAACTATGTGAAAGAAGATACCTGTTACTCAAGGGGTTTTTGTCGGCGAGGGCGACAGTGAGATAATCGAAGGATTGAAAAATGGATAAACCTAGGAACGTAGGTAGCAGTTCACAGATCCGAATTTTGATCCAAGAGCTACAACAATGCAATTGTAATATATTTGGGACAATGCAAACTGTAGGTACGCTTCCCACTCTTCTCTGGACAGAGCTCTCCAACACTAACGTCTTGCTCCCCAACAAGAAGACTGGGACTCGTCACAATTTTATAGAGAATATTTGGGAGCAGGGCCCTAATAGTAATTGTGAATTCTGGCTGATTGGTTTCCGCATTGTTGCAGAAAACCTATTTTTAAGCATTCTCACTGAAATTTGTGGAAAATCTATGACTGTGGTAACGTAAAAGGCAGAACAGAACGATTGGAGTTTGAGTAGGTTGAATAACATTGTAACTGACTAATACCCTAATTGATTAATACCAAAAATCAATCTAATGGTCTATACTATTTTAATCGTCTAACATCCCAATAAATAGTTCACGAAGTTACAGGTGTCTTAGAAGGAGAGTTATTTTCATAGGGAATGCCTTACAGCGTAAATATAAGCAAAACATTAATAATTTGATATAGACTAGTTGACTTATTCATATGTGACAATGGACCCAGATAGCAATTATTATATGAAGAAATGATCATCACTTGGGAATTCTTGACATCATAAACCTCCGGCCTTGGACTTATTCACTTAGCCTTCTCCAGTTATATACATGTATACAAGGCTATCCTATTATTGTATCCTTTTCACTTCATTTTATTTTATTCTAGACTTAGCTTTGGATTTTTCTAGGAGTTTTGCTTGCACTGCCACACTATGTAAGTAATCTACAGATTAATCTTTTTATAATGTAACATAGTTTTCATGATTGTGCCTAACATTCCTTGCAGGTTGAATACTAAGTTTACTAAGGTGATATTTTCTATGGTGATTGTTGGAGGGAAATGTTCCCCTAGGGCTTTTTGGGTTGAAACCCTAGTAGACTGAAAGTTGTCTATACAGAGAAACACACATTCACACAACCATTATGCTATTATAAGCAAATTCTAGGATAAGGGAACGTACCTTAGGTCCTACGTTTGAGAAGGTCCTCAAGGGTCCAAACCCTTCTTCAAGTTCCTCTTACTCCTTTGTCCTGCAAAATAACCAATTCCAAAGAACACAGCAGTATATGGACAAAAACTTATAAAGAAACCATCTTCATGTTATAAAGAAAGGTAGTTAGTTATGAAATATAAACAACCATTCACATATGTATTCTAACATGAATATCATAAAAATAAATAAGATTCATATCAGGAACCAAGACATGTGTTTCTTTTATTATAGACAAATAAAGTACATAAAAGGAATAATTTCACCTTAGTCACCTTTAGCAGGCTCCAAGCAAAGCTTCCTTCCGGATCCGTTCCAGCCTCAAGCCTTTAACAAACTCCTTCCATGACTTACTCCATGATGTCATAAATGGTGGATGAACATCAACACACAAGGAAACAAGGGTTTCTTGTACAAATGGGGGAAGTGCAGAAGGCACAAGGGACTTCAAACCTGGTCAGGGGAAAAATCTCAGCATAATAACCTTTCTCTCTCTTCTCTCCTCCCTTAGGCCTTCCCATTGAAATCTTTTTATACCTCTCACAAAGTAGTTTTTTAGTTGGGAGTTGGTTGGGAACAGTTGGGCCATGGGCACTAACAAGTGATCAGTAGGTAAAACCCGCGATCTCCGCCCGAAATTAAGGAGTTTTATATTTTTTTAAGTGTTTTAATACATATACGCGGGTTGGGTATACACAGACTCGCGTATACACGCGTTTAACTCAGGGAAATGTCGCGTATAAGGGATAAAACACTATTTTTTAAATTTTAGGACCAGGTCTGGAAGGAGGGGTTGCCCTAGGCCATGAGTGCAGCATCACAAACCATAAGAGTGAGATTTGGAGCTATAACAGATGCCCCCTAATATATGAGGTCAGAAGGGGTACATGATGGCCGAAATGTATTATGCAAGTACATGGAAAGGAAGTCTGTCAAAAACCGAGGAGGACTTCACTAGAATTCAGCCTGCCAAGCCACAAAAGGAGATCAGAAAGAAACACTGTCTGAGGCAGGCATACCCATGCTCAGAAAAAGTAAAGCATGTCTGCATATCAAGTACAAGCGGATCCACTAAGTATACAAGTATAAATGACTGGAAAATACATAATGGATCATCTGATCCTGATGAACAAGTACATGTCTGAATATCGCATATAAGACTGTCAATGATGTTGAAAGATGCAATGGATCACTGATATCAAAGACTGATCCCAAAAGGTACCAAATGAACATGATGGAATAGGATGGTACTACACTGCAAACTCAAGTGCCAACATATAGAATGTCGCCATGACTGACTGCAACATATAAGGTGGAGTGGTATCAACTAGCAGCAACAAGAGCAACTGTCAAGTGAACCAATGAATACTGATACAACCTGAGGTCTTCACCGACCACCGTGGTACATTTCTACACCATGGGCATAAATGATCTGAAGTCGACCATGTGAGAAATCGTTTGATTACCAGTCATTGATGTATACCATTAACAAACACGATACCACTCACTGATAATGATAATGAGCGTCAAGGTACCCAGTACAATCTAACAAGTGTGAATAGATGAGCTGGAGTCAAACACCTGTAAGAATCTATCGATCAGGAGACAATGATGGTTTCCCACTGTTGATAGCGAAGGATCTGCCACTAATGACTGCAAACCCCAAGGTACTGCCAAATGGACTCTAGATCTTTGCCCTAGAGCAATGAGTCAGAGTCGATAGGGAAAGATCCGCTAGAAGGAAGGCATTAAAGCATCCTCCATCAATGTAGCGTGAGTGTAACCCGTAGGCCAATAATGTGGAAGGAATCAGATGAAAGAGATGTAGTAACCCAACCGAAGTACGTTTCCGGCGTACACAAGATGTGGCTAGCACACGACAGAAACCCTCTGAACCAACCAATAATGGAAGCTGACACAGAGGCGAGGTATCCACCAATAGGGTCAAATGGAAACCAAGGTACTGCACGAATCCCAATGTGTGATAATGTAAGCTGATGTCGAACACAAGGGAAACCACTCAGTCAAAGACCCATGATACTGATCGATGTTGTGCACAAGGTGACCTATCAATAATGAAAATAGGGCCAGGGTGCAACTCTAGGCCTATCCTTAGAGCAAGATGTCATCGTCGATAAGGACAAGACCCGCCAGTAAGAAGTCAATGGGGACCTTCTCAAACTAGCACGAGTAAAGGACCAATATAACTGATGTGATGATAGACATGATACTGACAACCAGGGATGGCCGACTGAAAAATGAGTCAAGAGACACTGCAGAGAGGCCGACTCAGGCTAACTTCCCTTGAACAAAAGCACGACTCAATGTGACTATGTGGCAACATATGATGACTCTGTATAAGTTCGCCATGTAGGAGGCACGAACGAACCCTCCATATGATTGGAAGAGATAACCAATCGGGGGAGAACTGACTCAATAACAAGGTTAAGGCGTACCTAAGTCAAACTAAATCCCGCCCAAACGGAGGAGACTTTGCTTTGAGTGCTTTGTTCAAGGGTGACACGACTGACTCTAGCTGCCAACAATAAATGGAAATACTGTCCCGTTCCCGCTCTTTTTTGGAATATTTATTTTTTTGTCTTTTTCTGTTAAGCTTGAAAAAGAATAAAAGAATGCTATGGTACAGTGGGAAGAACGAGTGTCTGTGGAACAGATGATCTAGTTCCTGGGAATGGAACATTCCTATGCTCAATGCAGGGAGGTGAAAACTAGTCAGTGACACTCAAAGGTGTGTTCCTTCCATGGGTCAAGGTGTGTCAAGTTGCAGAAGTCAAAGGTATGCAAGGTTGATTTTGCAGTCGTCATGGTCAAAATTTGGCCTAAACACGAGTCCAAGTGAAGCCGGCTCTAGGCCAAAAGGTGCAAGTGGTCAACATGCAATGCAGTAGTACAACTCAACACAAAGGAGCCTCTAGGGTATAAGGCCAGAACAAAGCGAAGAAGTTAAGAGGAATGAGTCTTCAACGCATAAGTCATGGTGGGACTACAGAGGACTCCCGAGCCTACTCAAATTGGAGCAGCATGGGCAACAAATGTCAGTGAGGTGCTAACTACGATGCCCATGTAAAGGATGGCTCTATCATTGTGTCATGATTTAAAGAATCGGCGAGTGAAGATGGCTTACGAACCATAACACGATGGGGTCGACCCTATGGCAGATGTATCGGTAAATGGAGGCTAGTATGCATAATGCAATGGAAAAATGGTGTCCCTAACCTATATTCCAGTGAGAAAATGATACCTGCCATGACGGGTCAGCAGTCATGGAACCGTCTCGAACTGTCGAAAAACGTCCAAAATGTCCTGAAAGTCAAACCATTCTCGACATTCCAAGCTCCCAAGTTAAAAGTCACATGAGGCCAAACAAAATAAAATTTTGAAAAAATTTTACATTTTCAAAACCTATAAAAGAGATTTTGGACTCACCATTTTCACCATTTGAGTTTGAGAGCAAAGGATTTGGAGCAAAAGGAGCAAACTTCCCATAGCCAGATTCAACCATTCAAATTCTTCAAAAACCTCCAGGTAACTCTTATACTTAGCTTGCAATTGATTGTGACTGGTTTTAAGATTTTTAATTAATGTTTCACCGTTGAATTTTTTGCCAAAAATTTCACCGTGGCGTATACACGGGTTGCTAATATGAAACCTGCGTACACACGGGCCCTATAGGCGACTGTGTGCACAGGGACCTGCGTATACGCCGCGAACAATTTTTAAACAAAAACTAATGGTTGCAAATCATTTTTTACTTTCCTCAGAATGCCGGTCACGTGGCAAGAGAGAGAACATGCAGCGGTGGATAATGAAGTCATGAATGATCCTGAAGCTTTTGATGCCCTACGGGGATGCGGTTTTCTTAAATTCTTCAAACTGCCGAATATGAAAGAAAACACACGTCTGCTTGAGATGCTCATTGATTATTAGGACGTCGAGGAGGAAGCCTTTATGATTGACCAGATGTCGCTCAGGGTAGAAGTGGAGGATATCTATTTTATCACGGGCCTTTCCCGAAGGGGAGAGGTAGTACGTTCCCGGGGAAGGACACGGAGCAGTATCATAATAGAGGACTACGTACAGATATATTTCCCAGGACATCCCAAAAAGGTTGGGAACCAGATTTCCATCACACATGTGGCGAGTTTATCACTGAGGATAATCCTATTCACCATAGCTCGAGTGAACGGATCGTCCTCTCTACATCAGGCGTCACGGCTAACCATGAGCGTGGCAGTTGACTGTCTCACTACTGTGTTTGACTGGTGTACTCCTCTTCTGGCCAACATGAAGAGCCAGCTCACTTCTATCAAGAGGGGACAGACCAAAAACTTTGGATATGGGACTATCATGTGTACTTTCTTTTTCGAGAAGGTTCTCGCACTCCGCCCCAGGGTAGCAGTTTCCATCAGCACCCCACGAGATCCACACATGGGCCGGTGGGCTGATCTGATGAAACGTCTAGGGGGTGGGGAGGTCCCAAGGACTGCTTTTGATGATGACTTCTTCACCTAGTGGGATCAGCAGATCATCGTCATAGATGACTACCCCTATGCTGGGCTGGATTTCCGAGGAGATCCTGATCTAGCATTAACACTGAACGTAGCATGGGGCGAGATTGGTAAGAATTTTTGATTTTATGATTTTTTTGGATTTTTCAAATATAATGATGAATTTTGAAAAATATTTTTGATGAGATTCAAATGGCTGATATGATGATCATGTTCTAGACATTGGGCCAGTATGACCAGATGGGTTCCCGCGGCATGGACGGCGCAGCCGAGGAGCCGAAGAGGCGGCTGCTGATACAGAACAGACTCTAAATAACGTCCAGCGACACTTGGCAAGACTGAGCTGCCGAGTACCGATGGCTGCCATAGAGGACCTTCCTGAGGATATGCAGCGTCATGTGGTTGGCATGCCATGTGACTGGGTTCGCACTTTTCAGCGTGTGGCCAATGCAATAGTTACCTACTTGACCACTCATCCTGAGCCGAGGCATTAGATATGCCAGACATGATTATGGGCATTTGAGTCCCAATTTTGTATATTTTTGGACAAACATATGTACACTCGAGACGCTTTATGATATATATATATATATATATATATATATATATATATATATATATATATATAGTTCGACTTTTTGATGCTTGATTTTATTGTGAGGAATGATTGATATTCCAGTCTAATGCTTGATTAGCGATAGAATCAGCTAACCAATTATGAGATCTTGGAATCTGCAAATAATTAATATAAGTAAATGATCTTTGCAACAACCTCACCCTTAAATACTGGCGATATAAACATGGATCCCTTACCCGATAAATGTTGTTTAATTGTGACACTATCAATTGAGAATCAAGATACACTACCAACGAGTCGATCCCATGAGAGATTGCCTCGGATAATAAATTAATAACGGCAGTATACTCAGCCATATGGTTTGAAGCAGGACCGATGCATACGCCTCTTGATACCATCAATTGACCAGTTGGGTAATAGAGTACCCAAGCTGCGGAAGCGAGATTCCGAGCGTGCCGACTAGCACCATCGGTGAACCCAAACTAGACCAAGTCATCCATCAACACCCGCCACAGCAGCCCAAAAAGTGCTGATATCAAAAAAACTCTCGATGATATATGTACAAATATACATAATGTACAAAGAAGCCATTGCTTGGCCAAAACTAAGCAAAGTACTTCCTGAGGTAGAGCCTGTCAGGGGGCTCCGCCAACTTGCTCCTAATGATGTTTATAGGTACAATTATTGAACCAATCAATATACTTCCTTTGGCAAATGACTGTGTTGGAGCCAAAGGAGCCGTACAAACATTGCTAGTCAAACTGGAGGACCTAGATTCGACTTCATGCACAAGGGAATGAAAGTGTGATTGACGATATAAATCTTCCAAAGGTCGATCTACAACCGTCATTGCTTCGAATATTGCTTCATCCGATGGAAAAACAATATCCGAGCAATCCGATGCAGAGGTGGAATCAAGGGTCTGAATATGAGCCACATTACCATCTATCTCTTTCCCAGAGGAAGGAGTAGAATGGTTATCTGCAGAGTTATCGATAGATTCACATCTAAGCTCTACTGCAGACATCAGAGATTCTATTCCACCCGCCTTGTCATCATCTGATGTGGTCACAGATGAAGCTAAGGTTCCAGGATCCGAAGAATGACGAGCTTGAACAAACTCTTTCCATAAAGGGTCCCTGGAAGATGAAATTGTATCTATTCCAGCTGTAGGAGGGGGAAGATCAAACGTACCCATCAATGAAGAGTACATCCTGACTCCTAAATTCTCAGTAGGCGGACGGGGGTTACCCACTAACGGGACAGTAGAGTCAGAAGTTGCTCGAGGATCAACTGGAGAATAGTCCAATTGATCAACCTTAACGATTTTCCCTTCATGAGGAAAGCAAACGACACGAAACAGAGTTGAAACAACGGCTTCCATTTTGTATACCCAGTTCCTTCCTAAGAGGAGATTGTAGTCTAGGTTAGCATCTATGACTTCTACTTCAATATTAACGACCTTCCCTCCAACACATATAGGAAAGGCCGGGATAATCCCGTATGGCCTATGAGAATGACCATCAAATGCTATCAAGAGGGTAGGTGAAGGAACAACCGACGGTGATCCAATGGCCTTCCAACATGACATAGACATGACGCACGTGGAAGCTCCCTCATCTATAACCGTCCGAAAAATATTCGTTTTCTGGTAGGTAGACTTTATCTGCAAAGCCATGTGATGAGGAAGTCTCTGTTTGACATTATTCATATCAAAAGTGAGAGCTAAGGAATTACTTGGATCCACTGCCCCCATTGTCGATAGCAAGGCACTTCTTTGAGCAGGACATGACTGGAGAACCTCTAAAGCGGACATAACACATGGACTCTGAGCTAGATCCTCAACAATGGAGTAATTCTGGGCTGCCCTAATATTAGGGTTGATAGACGCGCGTTTAGCGGAACCTTTTGGTACCCGCGGTATAGTCTCAACAGAAGGTCGCTCAATATGAAGTGGGTTGTTAGTTTTGGGAACTGATTTACCCTTGGAATTTTCACCTTCAGCATAATCGCGTGACCGTGTGGCCACATTAGCGTGAGAACCCATCATGAAAACATTTGACGACTTGTCCCCTTCCTGGTTGCCCCCTGCGGAGGTACCAAGGTTTGAATTCGTGCCAGCAAGCATTTGCTGCCCTTGGGGAAAAGGGTTGGTTAACACAGCTTGCGAACTAGAAGTCCCTTACTGTCCTAACAAGCACTGAGCATCTTCAATCTTAGGGCAGAGATGAGTTAAATGGTCTCCACTGCACAACTTGCATGGAAACTTGACTTTCTTTCTAGACTCATTTCTACCACCACCAGCATTATTGCCAGATTTATTTGCGTCAGCCTTCCCATCCTGATTCTTTTTCTTACCTCGTCCTTTCTTTTTCCCATTGGAATTTTGATTTCCTTTGGGGTTATCAGATTGGACGGCATTAATCGAAGAAGTTTGGGAAGCCAGAGGGTTAGACGATGTGACTTGGTTGTTAGAAGCAGTTTGTAAAGACAACTGCTGCAATTGGTTCAACAAGTTCACGGTAGTTGTGTCTACCGACCCAACGATACCATCCGCGTGGGGACCTAGCTTCGACTTAGCTATGTCAACCTTAGACCCAGGAGCATCTGGCAAGTATTTTTATAGGATCCCAGACTGAGAGTAGATCAATTCTAATTGCTGGGCCCTAAAAATGGCTTGCTCCTCAGAATACACTCCAGACATGGAGACATCCTTGTAGATCTCGGGTTGTAAAGATTTCAAAAACCATTCAAGACGGTACTCCGGAGGGATCTCAGCTTTAATGAGCCTCTTTCTCTGTCTCCATTCCTGAATATGGTCAGAATTGTGAGTTGTCTTATCCTGACGAAAAGTGGCCAGAAGTTCAGTTCCGGCATCATAACAGACAGGCAACTAGAAATGATTTAAGAAAATATTGTCTAAGTCAATGAAAGATGTAAAGCTACCCCCTAGCAACTCTATATACCATTTGGCCGCATTACCAGTCAAGGTGCATTGAAAAAGTCTCAACCTAATCGAGTCATCGATCAGGGAGTTAAATGAGCACCACAAATGGAATGTGGTTACATGGTCGCTTGGGTCCTCACCGCTCTTCCCTTCGAAGTTTGGGATGTCCGAAGGGAGTTTGGTTGGGACCGGAGGCCAAGCCGGATTGTACTTGATTGGATCGTTTTTAACTTAGTGAGAGTTTTTTAACTTAGTGAGATCTGGCAAGTTCAACGTTGCTAGAAACGGAAGCCTAGGAGGACCTTGGGGATTCCACCCAGACTGGGTGGAACTCCCAAAGTTCTGAAAAGATTGGTCTGGATTTTGGAAGGCACCAGGCGGCCTGAAGTAACCAGTAGAACTGGCTGAACCAAAAGGCAAGCCTTGTGATCCAGCAAAATTTGGAGTTTGACCAACTCCGGCCGCAAAGCCTCCATAACCAGCAAAGTTTCCTCCTAAAGGATTATAAGGAGTTGATAACCCCTGATACGGATTCCAAGCCGAAGCTAAGGGAGGAATACTTTGAAACGAACTAACTGTGGAGTATGGCCTATTCCCTTGTTGGCCGAAAGACGGATTCCCAGTTCCCGCGCCACTAACCCCAGGGTTAGTCCAACCTTGGAAAGGATTGCTGCTTTTTCCTACAGAAGAAAAAGGCATGGATCCTATTGTCAAGTTGGAATGTGGTATATGACCACTTCCGAAAGGAAAACCCTGGAATGAAGCCGATCCACCCATCATGGACGTAGCGGCACTAAACGGAACTGATGGAATACCCTGTGAGTGGGTGCCAAATGGGAAGAATCCAGAACCAAAAGCATTGGTTTGGGCATTTCCACTCGTGGATGGAATGGAGGTAGACCCAACTAAAGATGTGCTAGCAAAAGATCCAAACAAAGAAGCAGAGGAGATGGAAATCGTTCCTCCCCCTTGTACCGATGTTGGAGTGTGCATAGTTGTAGCACTTGTAGTAGAAGCCATGCTTCTAGTAGTGGTCATCGATGGTAAGCATGTAGCGTAACATGGACTTGATGGTCTATGCGTCAGAGTCCCAATGTATTGTAATACGTCTGGATGACTAGATGGTAGGGGAGAATTCGGAGCCACTAACGACTTTGAGAGTTCTTCTACCTCTATGTTATTCTCCGCTTGAAAGAGAACTCGAGAAAGGACTGGAGTGTCCCTCTCTTGTTCGGAAATGCCAGGCCTTGCTTGAACACTAATGCCCCCGAGAGGAGGATCAATCCCCGATGCGTCAACTGTCATGGGAAGAAACCCACCAGCAGTATTAGCTCTGCGCCTTCTAGGAGAAGGCTCTAAACTTGGTGGTGAAAGACCACGAAGTCTTCGAGACCATCTAGGAGATCGGTCAACCACTTTGAATTTTTTGTTATGATCTAACTAAAGACTCAAAAAATTGAAAGCTAGGCCAACTAAGAGCACAGAGCACACACTATCAAGTCCCTAAAGATAACAACCAGTCAAAAAACATCCAAGTATTTCCACTCCAGGTGATTAGGACCGGACACCAAAATACAAGAAAGTGAATTAAGGGGCCTTCCGAAGATAGTGTGGGATGATGAGGGCCCAGTCCTATCAGCGAAGGTATCAGAGGAAGTTACGCTGACCTCTTAACAACAGCCTGCGCCGGTGCAAGCCCCCAAGCTTCGCAAGGGTGCCCTCCAGTAGTACTGTCGAGAGTGATGCAACGTCGACCTCAGGTGCCACGGGATTCCCCTCCGCAGCCACCTGTGTAGATCCCTAGGAGTAGCAACTATGGATACCAACTCGTCGCAGAAGCCAGGCAGAACAGTCGTGAGGTAAGTTTGGACAAGTAGGAGAGGGGGTATCTCTCTTCCCTGTCTTCACAGACCCTCGTGCTTAACTCCCAGATTTGGAGCTTTCTTGGTCTTCCTAACGCTATTGGATTTTCACTCGCTATTCAGATTTCTATGTTTGACATTTAAATGGCCTTGGAGAGTTAACTCTCCACTCGCCTAATCCAAGGCCCTAAAATCCTAAACTTGTTGGTGTAACTGACTTAAACAAAAAGTTTTAGTGAATTGTAGTTAGCGCTTGATTTTAAAATAGGTTGTTCTTTAAGTCACGGGATAACAAAAGTGAAACTAGTGGTGTTTTTTGACGCAAAAGAAATCAATAAAAACCTAACTACATGCACATGCACTTGTTTTCGTTTTTCAATGAAAAGCAATTTCTATAGGGTTCAGAGGAACTTCAAATAAAATTTTTTTTTCTTTTCTTTTCATTAATTCACGCTTCACACTCACGAAAGTTAACAAAGCTATGTATGCCTAAAAAGATATGAAAATCTATCCTAATGCACAAATATATGCTGATGCAAGATTCAAAACTACTCTAAAGACAAGAAATGAAAGTTGCTTGCTTATCAATTTCTATTTTGCCACTTAAAATGTCTAGATGGAATATGAGATGTTACCATTCATTTCGTCTAAACACTAAAAACAAGTTTCAAGACAAACATAAAGCACTTTCATTCACTAAAATGAAACCAAATGAAAACCAATTTCAAGAAAGCAAAACAAAGTTTTTTCAAAAAGTTTTCTTCAAAGCAACAACAAAAAAGTCTTTTCAAAAATGCTCTCAACAACACTGAAACTTGTGATTGAAGAATAGGCAACAAACACTTTTGCAAATTGACACCACACAATGGATGAAAACTCAACAAAAAGAGATGTGTTTAAGGATGCTCTTATCAATCAAAAGCAACGATGAAAGCGTTGGCAACAAAAACCAAAAAGATCAAAAAGACAAATTTCAAGAAAGTATCAATCAACAACTTTCATGAAACAAAGAAGTAGATGGCCACAAAAAGCGGTTTTGTGAAGAAAACAAAAAGTCACCAAAAGCAAGATTTAACACAAAGATTGAGATCAATCTTTCTACCCTGTTGAATCAGAGCAGCCAAGATTCCAAACAAGAAATATTGTGTGCTTAACCAAGAAAGGATGACGCTTGCAACAACAAAAACAAGACCAATACCCCTTACAGTCAGAGAGAATTTGGAACAAGATGTTTGCTGTAAAACAAACAACTGATACTGGAAAGTGACTGTTTCAGATTGTAAACCACTAGACATACCTTCAGAGATAAAAAGATTTAAAAATCTTGAAAATTGCAAGATATACGCGACTGTACTGGTGTACAGATTGCGTGTATATGCGACTGTAACTAAGGAAACCTGCATATACGCAGGTTCACTTAAAGAAAAATGCATATATACGCTTATGTAACTAAGAAAAACAACGTATATAAAAGGTTTCAAGAAAATAAAACACAAACTGAAGAAATTGGAAAAACTTAAAGTTCAAAAACAGACCAGATAGGAACAACAAGCAAACAGGCAGCTGAGCCCTGATTGGCTTGAAAACACCCAAACTAGGAACAACAAGAGTGTTGTCCCCAGTGGAGTCGCCAATTCTGTTGGAGGGAAATGTTCCCCTAGGACTTTTTGGGTTGAAACCCTAGCATACTAAAAGTTGTCTATACAGAGAAACACACATTCACATAGCCATTATGCTATTATAAGAAAATTCTAGGATAAGGGAACATACCTTAGGTCCTACGTTTGAGAAGGTCCTCAAGGGTCCAAACCCTCTTCAAGTTCCTCTTACTCCTTTGTCCTGCAAAACAACCAATTCCAAAGAACACAACAGTATATGGACAAAAACTTATAAAGAAACCATCTTCATGTTATAACGAAAGGTAGTTAGCTATGAAATATAAACAACCATTCACATATGTATTCTAACATGAATATCATAAACATAAAGAAGATTCATATCAGGAACCAAGACATGTGTTTCTTTTATTATAGACAAATAAATAACATAAAAGGAATAATTTCACCTGAGTCACCTTTAGCAGGCTCCAAGCAAAGCTTCCTTTCAGATCCGTTCCAGCCTCAAGCCTTTAACAAACTCCTTCCATGACTTACTCCATGATGTCATAAATGGTGGATGAACATCAACACACAAGGAAACAAGGGTTTCCTGTACAAATGGGGGAAGTGCAGAAGGCACAAGGGACTTCAGACCTGGTAAGGGGAAAAATCTCAGCATAATAACCTTTCTCTCTCTTCTCTCCTCCCTTAGGCCTTCCCATTGAGATCTTTTTATACCTCTCCCAAAGTAGTTTTTTAGTTGGGAGTTGGTTGGGAACAGTTGGGGCACAGGCACTAACAGGTGATCAACAGGTAAAACCCGCGATCTCTGCCTGAAATTAAGGAGTTTTATTTTTTTAAGTGTTTTAATACATATACGCGGGTTGGGTATACACAGACTCGCGTATACACGCGTTTAACTCAGGGAAATGTCGCGTATAAGGGATAAAACACTATTTTTTAAATTTTAGGACCAGGTCTGGAAGGAGGGGTTGCCCTAGGCCATGAGTGCAGCATCACAAACCATAAGAGTGAGATTTGGAGCTATAACAGTGATGATTTATTTTCTTTGTTTATACAGGTCATCTAGCCACATAACGGCCACTATTTCCCAACTGAAGAAAACTTGTTCAAGTTTTTTGCTTTTATGGGGAAAAATGGTATTGACAATATTGTTGATGTTAATGTATATATCATATAAATCATTTATATTCTTCTTTATTTTATATTCCATTGTTCATTGTATGTCATGTCTTATACTATGCATTGTATCTTCTTTATTTTTTAGAAAAGGAACTCAGTATTGACGGTAAGAAGTAGGAATTGAAGAAAGAGGAGAACAATAACACTGGAGTGACAAAACGAAAATTAAAGAGAGAGAGAGAGAGAGAGAAAAGATAACTAGTCTAGTGGTACTTGTAGAGCTAATATCCCACATAAGACACACATAGAGACTAATGGTCAAGTCCTCATAGTTGGTGAATTCACCTGCAATGCCTTGACAACACAATGATAATGTTTTGAAGTGATGAAACAATATTTCATGTGTAAATTTTACTCCAACCAATATTAAGTTGGAAACTCATATTGTAATACTTGACATTTTATATAATATAATTTTCATAGTTGAAATTATTTATAGTTACACTTGATATTATTTAGTATTATAATTAACATTTGTAACTTTGTGTTTTCATATTAGATGAACATGTACATTGTATGACATTTTTTTAATTTAGTTGCAAAATCATACTAATTAATTTATGTTGATTAATAATGAATGCATAAAATCAATCTAAAACTACTAAATTAGTAGTTTATTTTGATTAATGATGATCACAAATAAAATCAATATACAACTAAATTAGTTGCTTGTAATGATTGTTAATGAGAGTAAATGAAATGACTATAAACTACTAAAGTAGTCATTTATATAATGAATATGAAACTACCAAAAAAAGATAAATGAATACTGCAAATGATAAATTTGTGATTACAAATGACGACTAAATTTTGCATATATATGACTATTAGTAGCTAATTTACAGTATCTTATAACACGACCAAAATTTAGTCATATTTCTTTGGCCATTAATTGGTTTCAAATGATGACTAAAATTTGCATATATATGACTGTTAGTATCTAATTTACAGTATCTTATAACATGACTAACATTTTGGTCATATTTATTTAGTCATTAATTGGTTTTCTCAGGTGATCATTTAGTAATATATTTTGTTGTATATTTGGTCATTAATTGTGGCAATTAATGACTAAATTAATGACCAAATTTATGAATAAATATACTACTAGATAATAAAATTGAGAGAACCAATTAATGACTAAGCTAAAAATTACTAAAAGTTTGTCACATTATAAGATACTGTAAACTAGCTACTATTGGTCACCGAATGAAAAATAGTCGTTTATATGCAAATTTTAGTCGTTTTTTAGTAACTAACTAACCATTTTGTACTAGTGAAGAGGAAATCCACTTAAGAAGAGAAAGAGGAGAGAAGGGAATGATCATCAAATCAAATATGGAAAATTATTTCAATAGAGTTTGTCATAAATTTTTGTTTGTAGTGCTCTCCTGCTTTGGCTTTAGTCACAATTTTTTTGTGTGGATTTTGATAGGTATCAAATCTCCACGGCTTTCACCTCTATTTAATGGAAGTTAGTTAGGATTTTAAGGTGTCCCGAGGCCTTAGGAAATTATTCCCTTTAAGTCCTTTTATTTACATTCTTATGGATGATTCTTTAAGTAGAAAACTTGATCATGAAAGAAGATTGGTCTGTCTTCCTAGTATTATAATTGTAATAGGGGTTAAAGAGATAAATCATGCACAATTCTCTGATGACACATTTTTATTTGGAGGACCATTAGTAATAATTGTAGCTATATTAATTAGCATTATGGACTAGTTTTTAAATGCAACAAGGTGGCTAATTAACAAAAGGAAAATCATCTTTTTCACTTGGAATTCCAAGAGAAAAAGAAAGGAACCAATTTAGTGATATTTTCATATCCCAATCCAAGAGGATTGGTCCTCATTTTGTTACTTGAAAATCCTAATAAGCCTCAAATAATTTCCAAGTCCCTCTTGGCATCATGGAATAGACAAATTGAAATCAAAATTCACAAAACAGGGAGCTTAATGACTCAATCCAGTAGGGATATTGGTTTTGTTAAAGGTTGTGTTATTGGAATTACCTGTATTCCATTGCTTAGTGGCCTTAGCTTTGATGGGGATCATCAATACTATTTTTTAATAATTAAGAAAGTTTATTTGACAAGGGGGGATTAATACCAAACATTATCACCTAGTAAATTAGGAAATTGTGAAATCCCTTTTAAATCATGGTGGCATGGGTGTGAAAATCCCTCTTATGAACCCGCTGTTAAGAGAAGAGTATTTTGGTGATTAATAACATAAAACTATGGTTAGTGGAAACAATTCATATATATGAAATGCTTTTATGGAAGATAAGGAAATTCTTTTATCAAAATCCCTTCCTCAAAGGGGGATCTCAAATTTGGAGACTTATTTTGGATTCCACACCTCTCATACAAAAGGATTAACAGGGATACCAAGTAATGGAAAATATGTCAATATTTGAAAATATAGTATAATGGGTTATCCTTCTATTAAAGACATCCCAACTCTCTGTCCTTTCAAAGCCTAGTCTATATGGGCAGGAAAACATTCTTTATTTCACATATATCTAAATGACATTAAGACGAATGATGTTGTGGATGGAACCTATAATTTTTTTCCTCCCCATATTTTGATCTTTACCTCATATCTCGTTAGGGATATTTTTGGATTTTTAGGATGAAAGGGGCTAGGGTTTTGATGCATATTTACTTAAAAAATGATATGCAGCACATCTCCTCCCAGAAGGTCCCCTCCACAATCTTGAATCTAGACCAGCATATGGAAATCATATGATCTCCCCAAAATAAATATATTTTGTTAGACTCTAGGATATAATAAAATTAAACAGTTGAAAATGATGCAAAAAGGGGGATCTAGGGTCCTTTGAGATGTACCCTCTATCATTTTTCGAATGATTCTATAATTCATCTATTTATAGAATGCAATTTTTCTAAGGTAGTATGGGATTTTTTCATGAAGTGGATGGTGCATTGAATAATATGGCCAAACTATCTTCTCTAGTTCTTTATGTCATGAAAACGACATTATTCAAAATCTCTAAATGGCCAGCCAATATTTCATTGGATTTGACTATCCCTTCCTAAGTTTGTATGTTAGAAGATATAACTTGTAAGGGATAGTGTGATTTTATAGGATATCATCTCCAAACCAAAGGTAGTAGCAGGAAGAGCAGTGTCGCTGGTAAAATAATAAAAATGAGTAAACATCTACAAGTTATACATGCCTTAACCACTATACCTAGCATGGAAAGTTCAACCTTTTAGTTCAATATACAACAGAGTCTATCCTCTTCCATCATTAGAAAGAAAACGTAACAACTATCATCCACCAAAGAGAAATTCAAGAACTAGATCTCCTCTCAGAAATATTTCATATTGTGTTTTCATAGGGATTCAAATATAAGCCTAGGGGTGGTAAGATCTTGAAGCAGGAAGGGGGGTGATTTTTGGCCTCAGAGGGAAAATACAATCAACTCACTCATGATCCTTATAAAAACATACAATAACTAGGTAGAGATGTACACCATATTCCAAGGAATTCAATAAACTAAACAATGTTATACCCAAAATACTATTATATTCAATGACTCTCATAATACAATCAGACACCTTAATCTAAAAATTATCCCAATAGATTTCATGTTAAATTTTCTCTTCAAAGGATTGTGGCTATACTCTTCACTATTCAAGAATTCCAAGCATTTCATGTATCAAGGTAATTGAATCACCAAACATATGTAATGGAAAATATATCCATCTATATGGCTCTAGGATCCTTGAAATTAGATGGAACCATATTGGTCACTCTAATTCCATAACATGCATATGAAAATCCAATGTGCATGGGCCCTCCCATTAGATCCCACCCCATGCAAAATATAGCTCCTTGTGGGAGCACATGAGTGGGTGGTTGATTATATGGGAAATATAAGCTAAGGTTTGTTAATTCCTTTGCCTTGAGTGATGATAAATGGAGAAATATGAAGGTGGAAGGTTTGGAAAAGATGGCTCGGGATGTCAAGAGGAGTGAAAGCATGAAATCCTGGTTTAGGATTTACATATCCATTATTGATGATCATGTTCTAGTATTAAATCCCCTTGTGAGTTTGGGACATTGGCGATGGACGAAGGATAAACCACATGTGGAAATAATGTGGGGTCTAGTGTGGAATGAAGCAAGGAATACATGGGAAATTACATATAGTACTCAAGAAATTATGTGTGTGTGTAATCTCAAAATTTGAAGTACCATTCCAATCAATGTGTCTATTGGTTTGCATCAAGTTATTTCTATATCTTCATCTATTTGTTGCTTTACGATGTTGTTTCAATGTATATTTCATATCTTGGGTAGTATATTTTGACTGCAGGTGCAACGGAATTTCCTTTCCCTTAGGTCTCAATAAGAAACATTCATGTCTTGAAAAGTTCAATGCATAGTAGGGGATTTTGGCATATAGTAGTGGTGACAGGGAGATTAGCTCATTGGAGTTAGATCCTCATCTTGAAATAGATTCTCTCAAGTTGAGGGTTGACATATTTATGGCCCAATTTAAATCCATGATGGACATCGTGATGGAAAAAAGGTAGTTAATCCATTAGTTAAGCGAGGATTTAATGGATTTTCATTTATAACTACAAATCCCCATTGGTGCTCATTAGGAAGGTTATCATGCAACAATAGCTCCACTCTCATTAGCTAACTCAACACTCTCCCCAAAGGATATTGTGCCTGACCTGATTCATGTAGCTTCAATGGAAAAGTTAGTGAGTCTAATGCTTGATGTTGTAGCTTATGGAAATTAGTTGTTGTAGTTTTTTTGTTATGTTATTGATTATGCTTGCAAAACACTCTCATGTTTTGGGATCTTTTATAGATTTTATAAATAGAGAGAGGGATGGATATATGTAACAATCTTATGGTCTTAGAGACTTTGAAGTTTTCGATTATTTCTAGGAAATAAGAGAAATTTTGAAGCTTATTTTTTAAGATATTACCTTGATGTGCATTTGAATATATTATTCTAATGCAATTATCCATTATTGTTAAAAGAAAAATAATCCATGACAGATTTTGGTTATTTTTTGGTAGTCAAATTTAAAATTTTATACTACTAGGTAGTAAATATTCCATTTGTTGAGATCACACTTAACTTGTGGGGGGGGTGAATCATTATAAGACAATTTTTACTTATTCAAAATTCATGAACCATAAGAAAACAATCACATAAGAGATCTATTAGCTTTAGAACATGGAATACACAATTTATGTGGAAACCGTTTTAGGATAAAGCCACAAAAATTATTTTCATAATTCTTTGTAGCCAACAACTACAGTTACAAATATATGTAGGTACCAACCTATTTGAGATACCAATCCCCACCACTGAAAATATTTGTAGGAACCAACGTATTGGAGACACCAATTTGAACCATTGGAAATATTCATATGCACTAACCTACTGGAGACACCAATCCCCACTGTTGCAAATATTTGTAAGAACCAACCTACTTCTCTGAATATTTTTGCTACTTTGTCCATCACTAATTTTTCTCGCTACATCTACCTTCATTAGGTCTTCTTGTTGCTTTTACCTTAACCAAGTATGCTTCTTCCAAAACTTTTTATCTTTAGCCTCTTCTAAAGATTGAACTTGTACAAAATTCCACATATCCAATTTTGGAAAGCGAATTATGAAATTGTTACCTAAGGAACTTCTCTATCTCACCTTAGATCTCTAAAAATTTCACAGTATGAAAATTCCTAGAAAAAAATTACAATAAAAACTCCAACCTAACCTGTTTGAAATTAATTCCAAGATTATTGAGAAACCATAACTTCCACAAGGCATATCTTCCAAATTATAGTGAAATAAGGTATAAATTTTTTATCCACAAGTATCTGAAAATTTCACAATCTAAAACATCCCATAAAATAAGTTATAAGAAAAATGCCAAACTAACCTATTTGGAGTTGTGTTGACGGTGTCGGAAATCCTCCAACCAAGGGGATCTCCTCGATATGAATTCCCAATCATACCTCACATCGTTTGGTGTAGGAGTCCCATCCGATATAAAGGCTTAGTTTCCAAATCCTTAAATATTTGTCTTGGTTCTAGTTGTCATCATCGAAGAGTGATGCAATGGTGTCTTCGAAAAGCAAGGGAGGTGTGACTGGTGAGTGTGCAATTGAAACTGTGTCAAGGTTCTTCTACTACAAAGGGGGGAGAAAAGTGAGTCTCAAAGTGAGAGGTAATAGTACCACCTAGGAAGAGACACACGTGAACCAGAAGACTCCATCTAACATCCAGCAGAATACTCCACATCGAATGCGATGGTCATAACAACCAACAAACAAGGAAATATTTTTCTGGTATCCCGCAGAATATTCCACAAGGATGGGACAACAATAACAACCATTACAACACATTCTCAATAATAAATGCACTAAAATAGCCAAAATATTTCAATTATCTTAGTACATGTGAAAGAAAATATAAAATACAAACGTCCACAAAGTAGTCTTACAAACATTCATAGTCCATGCATGAAGAATGTGCTAGCCTTAAAAGGCTTCTGTTATTAAGAAAAATTTCCAAGACACATGTTTAAAATTTGCATCACTAGCCCTAATGGTGGGGAGCCACTCCTTGCTCCTCAAAGAACTAGATGATCTCTCTAATTCATACGAGAGGATTCAAGGTGAGAAAGTCCTCTTCTCATACAATGAGGGGGTATATATAACCAAGGGTGATGCTTCCCCCTTGTGACTCTTTAACTACCCAAATGATTGTTCAACTTCCTATGAATTTTCAACTTGCATGACTCTTCATATTCATGTGTCTCCTTTGGACTTCCACTTTACAATAAATTTGGATACAATACACATGGTCCATAATAGTGATGTGGCATATGTCTACTCATGACATGACATGACATGACACTGCTGACATGGACGGCTTGATGATGTTGCAATGTCAACTCACTTTTGTTGTTGAGTGCTATATGTCTTCTTGGATATGCTTTTTGTTCTCCTCTGCATGGCTTGGTAATACAAAGTCTTCAGTGATATTAAGTCTTGGATGGTAGTTGCAAACTTGTGTCCCTTTGCTTCCCCTTAATAGATCCACTTGTGAGTTTAGCTGCAAGAGATTCTTTAGGCATGATTTCCTCCTCATTTTCCTTATTCATCACCTCACCATGACTTGATAGTGTACTTGTTCCAGCAATTCACTCATGACGGGACGACACCAATGTGAAAACCCCCTAGTCTAAGATGATGCATTATTATCCATCAATTGAGGCCGAGAAAAGTCACAGGTTGGGAGAAAGGGCTCAGTGACTGCACATTGTGCAGTTCCAATAGACAGGGGGACACCTTGATCACTGAGATTACGTAGTTTTCATCTTAGGCCAGATTGAGGGAAATTTTTGCATAGTCCTCACTGAGGAAAAATTTATGCAGTGGCCACTAAGGGAAAACTTTGCGAGGTAAAATTTTGTGTAGTGGCACTTGAGGGGAAATGTTACATAGTGCCCACTGAGGGAAAAATTTGTGTAGTTCCCACTGAGGGAAAAAATTGAGCAGTTCCCACTACGTGAAAAAATTGTGCAATGGCCACTGAGCGAAAATTTTGCGTAGTGCCTACTGAGGGAAAAAATTTGCGTAGTACCCACTAAGGGAAAATTTTGCATAGTGCCCATTGAGGGAAATATTTTTGCAGTGGCCACTAAGGGAAAATATTGTGCAGTTCAAGCAGGTAGTGGAGGTTATGAGATGGGTCCTTGGGAGGAAAAATTGCATAGTTTCACAAGGCAAAGGGGGATTGGGTAACAGAGAGGCCTAAAGAGAAGATTTGTGTAGTTTTTGAAGGCAGTGAGCTCCCGCTAAGGGAAAGGCATTAGAGGAATCATCTACACAATTTTGGAGAAAAAGGGAGATTTAGCTCTCTATGCATTGTGCAGTTCCAGTAGGCGAGGGAAAAGCTTGAGGGTTGAAGGTGTGAAGTGCACAGTTCAAGGCAGACTGGGAGGCACAACTGTGCAATTCTAGAGGTAAAGGGAGGTTGTTAGAATCTAGAATTGCACAGAACAACAACCCTGTAGAATAGTGACTGTGCACTACAAAGTTTCAGGCAACAGGCTCACATCCAAGAGGGATGAGACTGCTTAGTACGCAGCTTAGTCACAGCTCAGTGAAGTTAAGTTGCCTAGTCGAGAAGATTTTTCGAAAATTTCTAAGTACAGGAAGGGAGATGGACTCGTGATGAAATTGAACTGTGATCACACACTTAGCATAATTTGAATACATGACAACATATATCATTGGAACAAACAAACAAAGCATTCCCCTCTATATGACTGCCTTATGACAAGATGTGACAAGTGTGACACTTAAAATAGACTTTGGGATGAATGTGATGGCACTTATGCGACAACACTCAAGACTTTTTGTATGGATGTGACGTATGTTTACATGGTTAGGACAACTCATACACATAAAGAATGACCTCTGAAACCACCAGAAAAAGGCTTGCAAACATTATACAACAGACAAATATGCCAAAAGATGAAAATTAATCCAACAAGAAAAATGGGCCAAAGTACTCCAAGAAAGCGCATGGAATGAACTTGAGTATTTGCAACAATAAAGTAAAATACCAAGGAAGGCTCTGACATTTGAGTGCAAGCCAAAATTTTGGAGGGTGTTGGATTAGCTACAACACTTGGCGACACATTGGTTGAACTCCAACTTCTCTGTCTTGGATAGTTTCTTCTATGTAGGGCCTTGGTTCCTCGAGGATTATTGATTCATCATGCAGATCGGTTTGGTATTCTCACTTGCCTATGGAAGACATGGTCCCCTCTATACTTTCTCAGTTGAACACGTCATAAGATTCAACGTAATCAAAATGTTTTGAGTTGGGAAGGGTAGTTTAGCTCACAAGCTTAAGATTAATTCATAGTATAGTTTTTCATATTTGGTGTTGCTCCATTGTCAGCAGGCTTGGACAGTACCCTGACAGAGTCACATAGGAACATTTTGAAGCCCTGAAAATCAGGCCTACAACAAGGGGGATACCCACCCAGTCTGGACCTTGGTTAGAAGCTCCTTTTCCGTTTGGTATAGTGGGTCCGACTGGGGATATCAGACCAGTTTCCCAATTTATGTGTGTGTGTGTGTGTGTGTGAAGGATTGATATTTCTCTTTCTAATAGTTTCTAAATGGAATACTTTTATTCTAACTCTAATCTGATAATATGGAAATTGTATTCTAATAAGCAAAAATATCTAAGCCTACACTAACCCAAAGTGTAATCTTTTCGTTATGCGATCTAAAATGATTTCAAATAACAACTGGTAATATAGATCATTCAACTGTTATGAGAAAAGAATTCAATAAGGATGAACCACTTCATATAAAAAGTTAGACGAAACAGTTGTGAAAAACATATCGCATAATAAGCTACTCATACATTAAGCATAAATAAATAGCTATCACCGTACAAAAGTGCCAAATGATAACTCAGGCATTCACGCATCAATATATAAACAACTGAACATGAATATCACTTTAACACAAAGGCAAAAATAGTTAAGAGATAGAAGTACCATTTATAACTAGTCCTACTCATGAGCTTCAAGCGATAATGATTTATCTCTTCTTGATCTAACATCCACTAAGAGTACAAAAGTGCAACATCAGTAGCAGATATTAAATGCAAATATCAATAAATCCTGTTCCATTCATTCATCAAAACCTCCTCAAAGGGTACAAAAGTGCATGTTCTGGGGATACGTTTTTGACAAATTTCAGGACCCTTCTCTAAATGCATGAGAAGGGTTTAAATACTACTAACTAAATCTAAAAGTAACTTATTACAAAAATGTAGGATGCGGTTTAAATGATCGTCCTCATTTTAGGAAAAAATAAACAAAATTAAAACTAAAATTGAATCTAAAATTAAAACTACTTATGTATTTGCTCCTTGAATTTGCACACATTCAACATCTGTTTGAGAAGAGTCGGTGGGTCGACTTCCGATTTTAGCTGAGCTGAGAAAACAAAATCGGCAAGATATGGCGCCATCTTCTCGGCAGAATTGATGATACACTTGAGAGTCATCCACTGGCAATGTCGCTTTACCAAGTATGCCCAGTAATAATCCCAGTTCAACTAGGTTAACCCTTGGATTGCTTCTGCCTTTTCTTGAGCTTTATGCCTCTAGTCCGTTTGTAGTTGATGTACGTTAGGTAAATACCCTGGAGTGGTGTTTGCGATCAAATTTTCCCTGTAAAAATTTTCATTTACACAATCAATAATATTTTTTGATGTCGTGGCTGCTCCTTCTGCTGCTTGCTCTGCTTCCCTCATTTGTTCATCCCATTTGTTAAAGAACATTTCTTTGTGATTTTCATTGATCATTGTTGCACCTGCTCTTTTTCCTTCGTCTGTTTCTTGCCAAGCCAAATATTCAGTAACTCATTTATCAACTAAATCATAATCACTTCATAAATATACAACTTGATTAGTGGTTTTATCACTTATTTCACAATAATAGTTCCACTGTGATATGTTTTGGCCCAGTGCTTCTTGCTGCTGCAGTAATTGTTCATTCAAGGAAATGGATTCTGTGATGAATTTTGTAAGTTTAGGATTATCCTTGTGCATCTCCTGTAAATCCTGTAACTTCTTTTCTTTCTCAACCAAACTGTTCTGGTAGCCTATCTGCATTTGTTGGAAGTCCTATTGTAATCTTTCAAGCTATTTCTATGCTTCATTGTTGGTGTTGGCTTGTTGCAACTGTTGTTGCAAAACTTGTATCTAGTCTTCCTTTTCTTTTAGCAGTTGCTGGACCTCAGATTCTTTATCAATAGTCGCAGAGGCATACGCTCCTGTGATCTGAAATAGTTTGGTGAGATTCTCAGTGGGATCGGTAGTGGGATCTTGCCATAGGACGTCTAATTGTTCTGCGTCATGAGAGAGCACGTTTTCTAATTTCCTTTTCTTCATTTGTCTTCTCACTACTGCTTTGTGTTGTGGGCTATAAAATATATCAAGAGGAGGAATTTCTTCTATCTTGAGAATAAGCTCAGAGGATGGGGTAATAGGAATATGTTCCATATCTGAGATATTGCTAATTGTTCTTGTAACTACTTCTTTTGTTGCCTGTACATTGCTCACAGGTGTCTTTATGGTTTTTCCTTCAAGATTGATCAAGTCATTGAA
Organism: Pinus tabuliformis; assembly: GCA_031772625.1. Taxonomy (NCBI): domain Eukaryota; kingdom Viridiplantae; phylum Streptophyta; class Pinopsida; order Pinales; family Pinaceae; genus Pinus; species Pinus tabuliformis. The sequence continues at coordinate 341,134,741 of CM062815.1, read as the reverse complement.
GGTTTCCCATTCTTTATCTAGTTCGGTTCTGACTGATGGTGGCTAAACGATGAGAGGGGGAGGATCTATTTGTGGGGAGGTAAAAACCTGTTGTTGTAGAAGTTTCATTGACTGGGCAGTATCCTTTACTGACCCTTCGCTCTTATCCTATTCACTTTCGGATCTTTTAGAATGTTCAGATGTTTCTTTTCCAGACTTGGATTTAGATCTGTTTGTGCCTGAACTTCCACTAAGACTAACACTTGGAGTTGGTTCCCTTACGGGTTCTAGGCGTAGTTTTTCCAAAGGAATACTAGCTAACCTTCTTTCCCTGTATATTTTGAACTGTTGAAATTCTTCTGGAGAGAATTGCATTTGGGCTGCATGCAGAATTTATTAAAGTGTGCTTTTCAGTTGGAATATGTCATCGAACAAATCATCTTATCCAGAAACACCTTTATCTTGACTGCAGTAGTGAAATTCTTAGCAATATCATGAGGGTCAAATGGTCTGCCTGAAAATTTGAATAACTGTAAACACGTTATGTTTTTTGCTTCTGTGAATGCATGGCCTACATCAAATAGTGAAAAGGCCCCATGGGCTACAGAAAATTATGGCCAGATATCCTTCCTTTTGTCTTTCAAATCTTTAGTCAAACCTCCTTCTCCATAGGTTTGATAAGCAATTTCTCGAGCCATGAGTTTATGAGGGACATACAAAGGTAGGACGTGAGGGGGAGCAGAACTTCTGAATACCTTGACATAAGTAAACAATTCCTCCCCGAACCATCTCTCAACAGGGAGTATGTCTACCTCTGCTTCAGGAGAGCATCTTGGAGGATCTTTATCATACAACATTTTGTACAGGGGCAGCATGATTCCATGACAAATCTGGTAGAAGTGAGGAGCGAAATTAGAGTCCCACAATTCTTTATGATAGATATGAATGGGTAAGGGGTCTTGAGTTGTCCATTTCCAACCCATCACAGGAAACTTAGAAACATAACATAGCGCATCCATCACATACGCAGATAGGTAAAAAGGGGGATAAATTCTCTGAGAAATAGTTCTTTTAGACCAGTAATTTACAATGGTCGTGACTAGGTTATCAGAGAATATTTTAGCCCAATCTACAATAGTGGCATTTGTGGTGGCATCCAATAATGGTAGCCATTCAGATGAAAATTTGTTAATGTCTAGCATTCCAAAAAGTCTACAGAGCATGGCAGCAACAAAGCAATACAGGGAGGTGAGAGAACCAGTACTATACATACCATGTTTATCTTTCTTCAGCGGTTCGTCCCTCCTCGACCAGTCTTTAGTGGTTTCTACCAGGTCTTGATTTTATTTTGCAAATTTCTCCATAAATTACTTGTTATAAGTTGCCTATGGCTCTGGTAAATGATACATGAGCTTCAAATCCTGTGCAGCGAATGAGCCAATGAGTCCTTGACCCTGAGTTTTAAACTGTCTATTTCTAATATCAATGTTGTCCAGTATCCATTTAACCATGTCTGTGTATGGGAGAATTTTGGGCCTTGCTGCTATCCGGTGTAAGAATGAACAGGCTAGCTCTGTGATGGATGCCTCAGAAGAACTATGTGAGCCTACAGTAACAGTAACTTCCATTACTCTGGGATTCTCTTCTATAAGTAGATTATACATGCCTTCCCAAGTAGCAATATCGGCATCTCTGTTACAGGCTGTGTATGTATACAAGGGCACCATTTCCTTCTCTTCAGAGCTCTGAGCTTTGCTTTTCTTTCCCATAATATCCTGCATATTGCTTTGTATCGTTCTCTGTTCTCTGTTCCTGCAATTCACAAGTAAAGTGAAAATAATGATAAGGAAGGGTGATGTGAAAGTTTTAAATGCTGAAGACGTATAAAATATACCACCTTACGTGAAATTATTTTTTGATAAGCATGAAACCATATTCCATTAATAACTGGCAACTAACTCATTAATTAGCATTAAAGTGCATAACCAGGTGTCATTTATGGAAAATACTTTTTTGAACCACAAGCCCGAAAGATCTGCAATGAAGCATTTTTGCGATTTTCTTCGCAATATCGCAGATCACAACATCACAGAATCACAATATCGCAAAGTTGATAGCGCGCTATATCGCATTATCACATTGCCGCTTTATCGCAAAACTGTAATATCGCAATATCGCAGGAACGTAATATATGACAATCTTCGTTAATCTGTTTTCTGCGAAATGCGATTTGCGATATGCATCATCGCATATCGGCAATTTAAGGTGTTTCAATGTAAGTTGTCTTTGATGTATGCGATGTGATATTTGTTTATTATCGCATATCACGATCTCGCAATGTTAGAATTTGGCTTGTAAGGAGGTATCCTGTTATCCTTTTGCGATGCGATATTTCCTAAGGAAAGATTTTGTCTTACCTTATCATAGAACTTAGATTTTTAGATTTTTCAAGGGGGTCTTCCTAAGTTTATGATGGTAAGTTTTATTGAAAAAGGAAATATAAGCGCTAATTTATTTTTTTAAAATTTTAACTAAGGGTCCCCACTTATTTAGTATTAGGAATAACACTAAATAAGAAGGGGGGTTGTTGTTGGCCACAACAATTGGCGATTCACTTGGAAGAACCAGTTATCTCTGCTATTCTTTTGAAATTTCAAAACTCCCAAAACAGAAAACTTTCCAGAAAATTAAACTTTATTATAGAAAGATTAAGTGCATTATGCTTTTACCTATCAATGATATTTTGTTTCTTCTTTTTTCAACTTTGATTATTTACTCCCTCAAGCTAGTCCTTGTATCTACATCAGTCATTACTTGGTTTATAAAGATAAAAACAAAGCCTTCTCTGTAAATCAGTTTTAAATATGCTCATTTGTCATAGGTAGAGCCTCTGCTGCCAGCAAGCGTTTATAGCTTCGACAGGGTTACCTGTTATCCAGCAATGATCCTGTATCCTACTTAGAGAAATTTACAATTTTCAAAGAAAAAATCCATTTCCACACTTTTCACTTTCATTTTCTTTTTATCCTTAAAGAACAATGTCTTGGTTTGGTAGCCAATTCATGATACAGCCATTCACTGATTTATAACTTTGTTGAACAAGCTGGCTTGTGATGATACCCCTTGTCTTTTGATTGCAACAATCTTGAGTCATTGCCCTGTTGTGGTATGCAGTATTGGCAAAGTCAGCAAGCTATAATATCTATGATCATGATAAGTCGGCTCATGATGAGACCTCTTACTCTTTAAGTTAAAGTGTATCTTTGGATCATTCTTTGAATATTATAGTTTCCTAGGCGGGGAGGAAGTCATTGTTTCCTTAAGACAACTCTAGACGACAATGATAGAGTTTTTGGAAAGAGATTTTCTACAGAGAATCTTCATTTTTGTTATTGATACCTTTCATTGGACTGAAATAAAACCATTTCTAACTAAAGGTATTTTTTGTCAAAGTTTATACAGTTGAAACTAGTATCATTTCTAGGTCTAGAGTTTTTAACTGTATCTTTCAATAGTAATGATCAATTTTTTAGAAAGAATTCTATTTATACAAGTAAAAAAAAAAAAAAAAAAATCTTAAAAGAGAATTTGTGTCTTTTTCGTGAATCTCAAATGTAACCATTTACAACTGGTTTTATTATGGAAAGAAAAACAACTAATCTACAAAAATAGAAGAATGATCTTCTATGGAAAATATTTTTTGAGGATCTGACCATTAACAGGTAAAGAATCTCTTTTCCCTGTTAAATCTTGTAACATGAAAGTAGACGGACCTATGACTTCTATGATTTGAAAAGGACCAAGCCACATTCTTTGAAATTTTGTATGTTTCCCTTTTTCCTCATGAGCCTTGTCCCATTTTAAAACTAGATCTCCCATCTGAAAATCTTTTCTGGATATCATGTTTGAATCAAAAGAAGCCTTCACTAATGCTTGGTGATGAGCGTGAGTTATCTTAGCTCGTTCTCGTTGTTCTTCTAACTTAATTAATTCCAGCTGCCTTAGTTGTAAGGAAGAAGTTGGTGCTTCATCAATATATTGAACCAAGGCTAAAGAGGGAATTGCCAAATGAGTTGGAAGAACCACTTCTTTCCCATAAACTAAATTAAAGGGAGAAGTGCCGATAGAGGCTTTCTGTGTTATTCGATTTGCCCATAAAGCATATATTAAAGACTTATGCCATTTTTTATGATTTTGGTCAATGAACACATATTTCATTAAATTTAGAAAAATTTTGTTACAAGGACAACACTAGATTGAGTTTTTTGGTTATTTTGAAATTCTAGATCCATTGTATAATTCCAAATTTAATGAAATATGTGTTAATGGTTCGCTTAATGATTTTGATTAAATTCTTATTTGTAGATTCAGCTAACCCATTCCCTTGTGGGTAATAATTGGCAGAGTATTTAAGCTTGAAACCCCTTTTGAGTACAAATTAAGTCATTGCATTACCAGAAAAATATGATGCATTATCAAACATTAAAGCGGAAGGCAGCCCAAACCTGGTGATTATGAACTGATCTATGAACTAGATGATATTTTCAGCATTAGCCATCTTGACTGGAACTGCTTCTACCCATTTAGTAAAGTAATCTGTTATTGTAAGGATATATCTATGTTGTTTAGAAGAGTGAGGAACGATCTCACCTATTACGTCCAATCCCCACTGCTCGAAAGGTTGTTCAATGTTAACTAGTTGCAGTGGCAAGGATGGTTTCTTTTGTCTCCCAGCAGTGGTTTGACAGACTTGACATTTCCTTACGAAGTTATGTGCGTCTTTGAATAATGTGGTCCAGTAATAGCCTGCGCGTAAAAATTTTTGAGCAGTTGCATCTCTAGCATAGTTTCCGCCTGTTGGCCCATCGTGGAGTTCCTGCAAGACTTTTTCAGCGTCAGATTTCTCAAGACATCTAAGGAGAACATAGTCATAATTTATTCTAAAAAGAACATCATTCACGCGCTGATATTGTTTGGCTTTTAACCTTAGAGCTCTTTTCTTGGTTTGATCGAGTTTTGAAGGAGCATATCTGTTCTTTAGATAATAAATAATATCAGCGTATAATGACTCAACATTGTTTAGGCTTACCTCGTACACTTGTACCTCTGCAGATGGATTTTCAGACATTAGTGATGCTTCGGCCAGCATTTTGCAAAAGCCTTGACCTTTTACAATACTTGCTGGTTTGATTTCTACGTCATATTCCTATAAGGCAGTAACCCAATTGGCCCTTTTCTCACCCACATCCTTCTGTACTAGAAGATTTCTTACCGCTGGAAACGGTACTATGATTTTGGTATGAGTTTTGAGTTAAAAAGGTCTGAAATATTTTATTGCTTTGAAAACAGCATAAGCTTGCTTCTCCACATCTGAATAATTCAACTCAGCGCCTTGTAAATTGGAACTGAAAAAAGCAATTGGGGCTTCCGCCTTTTCTTGATTTGCTTGAGTGAGTATTGCAGCATATGATCTATCCGAGTGTTGTGGCCACCAACAACCCCCCTCTTTGTTTAGTATTAGCAATAACACTAAGCAAATGGGGACCCTTAATAAAAAATTCAAAAACATGTTATAAAACTTTTTGTATTATACTCCTTAAAAATATGTCGCATCGCGCGAAGAAGATAAACATTTCTTTACGAGCGTAATAAAAAACTGTGAAAAAAGCAATGTGAAATCCATCGCATCACATGCATTAAGAAGCGCTCTTAAATGAAGATCTTAAGAAATCTCCGACGGCCGATATGCGATGTCGCATATCGCAATATCGCATAAGCAGCACACAATGATTTAACGACTCGTCGCGATCTGCGATCTGCGATAGCCTGATCTAAAAAAAATTGCGATGACACATCTAGGTAATGCGATGACGCGATGCTGCTATCGCCCATCGCAAATTTCCTCGGCTCAACATTCAAGAAAAGCTGTCTATAAACCAAAATTAGGCGCGCGCCTTAAAGGAAATTAATGAACATATGCCAAAGTGTCAGTGAAGGACAGTTGTGTGTTTTTCGAAGAGTCAGTTCACGATGGGTGTCATGATTTTATACATTCATAGAGGTTAGAGCTTTCGTATCAATATTTATTATCATTACTCTTTTCCTTTGCATGAACTGCAGGAATGAAAAACAGGAAACAATATGAAGCAATGAGCAAGAAACATCTAAGGAAAAGGGGAAAGCGTCAATGCTCGGAGAACAGAGAAGAGATGCCTTCATAAACGGATGCTGCATGCAACAGAACCACAGATTCCAGAGTATCACTCAACAGATGTTGAGGTCAATAGGTGATTCAACATTCAGGGTCAGAAAGCTCACAAAAGCAGCATGTTTACGAAAAATCCTGAAACTTCTACACGGTGAAGGAAAAAGCGCTAAAGGCGGAAAACGCACCAGAAAATCCCGGATCAAAGAACAGAGGCAGTTTTCAATGCACGATTAGCGCTAGGCGCTAATCGCGCATCGCTAAGAAAATTGTTCAGAAAGCAAAGTCCCTAACTTGCTTAGTCATTCGCAAGTCCGGAAACCGAAATAGCAAAAGCAGAAGCAGTTTGAGGGAAATTTGGGTTGTTGCCAAGTATATACGCAGTAAATTCGCCCAACTAGAAGATAATTCTCAAAAATATCTTCTAGTGTACTAAAAAGTGGTGCCAGCGCTTGCCATTTCTGTTTGCGTAACTCAAACAAAAGCAGAAGGCAACCAGCCGACTCTTCCCAGACGAATGTTGCATGCTCGCAGTACTAAGGAGCAAATATAGAAATAGTTAGGAATTAGATTCAGTTTTTAGAAATAGTTTTGCTTTAGAAGAAGGGTGGTCATTTAAATCGTATCCTAAATTTATGTAAATTAAGTTAATTAGTTAGCAGTATTTAAACCCTTCTCATGCATTTGGAGAAGGGTCCAGAAATTTGTCAAAAACTTGTCCTCAGAACATGCACTTTTGCACCCTCGGAGGGGGTTTTGATGAATGGATGGATCAAGGTTTATTAATGTTTGCATTTGATATATGCTACTGATGTTGCACTTCTGTACTCTTAGTAGATGTTAGAGCAAGGAGAGATAAATCATTGTTGCTTAAAGCTTATGAGTAGAACCAATCACAAATGGTACTTTTATCTCTTGACCATTTCTGCTTATATTCTTAAAGTGATATACAGTTTTAGTTGTTTATATGTTATTGCATGAATGTGTGAGTTACCATTTGGCACTTTTGTACGGTGGAGCCATTTATTTATGTCTGATATATGAATACTTATTATGCGATATGATGTTCACAACTGTTTTGCTTAACTTTTTATGCAAAGTAGTTCATCTTAATTGATTTCTATTCTTATGATAGATGAATGATCTTTATTACCAGTTATTGTCTGAATTTTTTTTAGATCGCATAATAGAAGAGATACACCCTGGGTTAGCATAGATTAGATGTGTTGTTTTTCATTAGATTACAATAGCATAGATTTAGTTTAAAAGTTTGAATTAGATTAGCTTTAAGTATCCTTAGATCAGCAACATCCAACTCTGCACACACACACACACCCTTAGATTGGGAAACTGGTCCCATTATCCCCAGTCGGACCCACTATACCAAACAGATAAGGAGCTGCCAACCAAGGTCTGAACCAGGCGGGTATCCCCCTTGTTGTCGACCCGATTTTCAGGGCTTGAACATATTTGGCACTAGAAGGAGGGCCCAAACTATGAATGGCACCTAAATCAAAATCTAAATACCATTCTGAGAGTAAATCGCCCTCATCAACTCCCCCGACTTCCCCAGTACGTTTAAATCTAGAGTCAGAAGTCACTCGAGTATTAACCGCTGCTACACACCCTAATATTTCAGACCAATCTACCATTGAACCCCCTGAAGTTCAAACTCTGATTTACAAACTCCAGGGATTTTCCATTTCTACTCAGAGGTCTAATAAATCTCAAAGCAGCGTGACTTCACAGTACAATCTTGCTCATCCCCTGACCAGATTAAAGAGTGTAAAATTTGGCATCCAGCTAACTGAATTCCCTCTCCCCACCAGCAAAAGAGCAAGGAAAACACCACAAGAGTCTGATAGTGAGACTCTTTCATCTACATCGTCCATTTCAACTCCCTCACCGCGAAGTCAGCCACCCACATCTTCATTCCAAACCATCATCCATCTGCTTACTGGAACTCCCACAACCCCTCTTCAATCATCTACGATCATAGTGTCCTCATCTTCCCAGCCACAGGGATCATCTTCTACACTTTCATTCACTAGCAACTCAACGATGGCCCAGTCTCCATGGAATAATCCTGGGGCAGTTTTAATGCCTCCACCCTTGAGTCAAATATCGGCCCATCCTGAGAAATGGCTACCCAAATTCAATCCAGAAGCAGGCATGCTAGCTGAAGAACACATAAACAATTTCATGCTTTCTGTCAATCTCAACGGAGTTACTAACGAAGATGCTGTTGTTCGGCTTTTTCCCTATACAATGCAAGGAACAGCCGGGTCATGGTACTTTTCATTACCCTCTGGGTCTATCACAAGTTGGGACATTTTCCAAAGTCAATTCCTTACCAAGTTTGGTGATGACAAATCAACGGCAACGTTAATCAATGACCTATCCAATCTTAAAGCCAAGGCTAGAGAACCCATCAAAGATTTCAATTTACGGTTCAATAAGATCCTCAACAAAATTCCCACTGCTTCCCAACCCAGCGAAGAAGTAGGATGTGAATGGTATATTATGGCCTTACCATCAAACTTAGCAATCTTCGTGGATAGGGCAAATAAAACAAACTTAGTTGAAAAATTGACAGAGGCGATAGCAGTAGAGAAACGCGTAATAGCCCTGGAAAAGAGATCTGCGATAGAGGAACGCAAGTCTAAAAAAGTCACCTTCAAGGAAGACTCCAAGAAGAAACAAACGAAAGGCCCTTTCGATTTGGAAGGATTGCAAAAAGTATTAAAAACCATGTCCAATGAGATGATTGACATAAAAAAACAAGTAGCAGAAACTTCTTCAAAAAATCCCTACAGAGCTTTTAAAAGAGGTCCTTCAATGGATGTGAAACCACCCAACGCTATTTCAAATGTCAAATCCGAAGAAGAACAAGAAGAAGAAAGTACCACTGAAGGGCAGACTGATGACGAGGAAGTTGTGGAATTACAAGGAATGTGGGATTTCATCCTCCCACAAGAAGAAGATCAAGAAGCATTTCCGGTTAGCACACGAAGCAAAAATCAACTTGATCCTCCCCAAACTACCCCTAAGCAGAAGAGCACAAGCTCTGCAATAAAAGATAAAGTCGCAACAAAAAAAACGACCACTAAAGCAACTCAACCTAGCCCAGTCCAATCAGATCAAACAACTCCATCAAAAACACTAATAGTGTCGGATGAAATGGAATACAATATTATTGACGACATGAAAAAGACTAGGGCTAATATTACCCTTTACGAATTGAGCAAATTGAAACATCAACAGAAGATAATGATGAAAGAATTACATGCCATGCCTATTACATCTTTGCCTACAGCTGTAGCTTCCCACAACATGGGAAGACCTCCAACCAACACGATCAATAAGATTGATCCAAATGGCATCGCCTTGATTGGAGGAAGATCAAAGTCTCACACTGCCCCTTTCCTTCTCACTTATGAAATTTTCAATAAAAATGTGCACAATTGTTTGGTAGATTCTGGTGCTTCAACGAATATTTTACCTAGATCAATATGTGCCAAGTTAAATGTTCAACCACAAAAATCCGCAGTGCGCATAGTTCAGCTTGATCGATCTCAAGTCGAAGTGATTGGTGAACTTAATCAAGTAACCATAAGATTGTCATCCAACCCAAAGGTATGTCAAGTTATTGACATTCTAGTGGCTGATATCCCATAATTCTATGGCTTGATTCTTAGCAGGGATTGGTCTGAGAAACTCCATGGATACTTTTCAACCGACTGGTCACACATGTGGTTACCCTACAATGGTAAACCGAATCAAATAAAAGTTGAACGAGAGTTACAACAGAAGTACATAGTAACGGAATTGGAGGGAGAAAATGAAGCAGTAGCGTATAACAGCAGTATCATAGGCAATTACTTGGTAGATTATTTTCTCGACAATTTCAATGCTCATACATCACCTTACTTAGAAAATTCAGTTTTGTCCCAAGTCGAAAATTTTTCCCAAACTGATAATTCAAAGTGGTTAATTTTGTAGATAAACCTGTAAATACATCTTTGTTTTGGAAATTATATTTTGATGGCTCTAAATCTAACGAAGGAGCAGGAGCAGGATGCGTTCTGATTAGTCCAGAAGGAAATAAGGCCATGCTTACGTGCAGACTCGAATTCGATTGCACAAACAATACAACAGAATATGAGGCCTTGGTGCAAGGCCTATACAAAGCAATCGGGTTGAACGTCAAGTATCTTCAAGTCTTCGGAGACTCTGAAATTGTTGTCAAACAGGTACGTAACACTATTCATTGCCTATCAAGTCATTTAAAACACTATCAATATTTAGTGCAAGATCTGACTGAGCATTTCATAGCATTCAATATTTCTTCAATCCCGAGACTCCAAAACGCAAGCACAGACCTTTTGGCTAACGTAGCCTCTAGGCTTATTCCCTCCGAAGAGTTTAGTCCAGGTAGATTCTCAATAGAATTAATCTTTAGACCATCCATCCCTGACAACATTACAAATTGGAGAGTATTCAATGACGATCCTGATATTGTAAATTTTCTCACTTCCGAAGGATCCTACTCCAATCAGATAATTGATGAAGACCATCACGATCGACAAATACAACAAAATGGCACTGATAATGCTATACCTAAATCGGTGGTTAAGTTAGAAGACTTATACGATTTGAAAAATCGGTTCAAAAGGTCTGCCAATTCAAAGCTCTACAGTTCAACTCTGAACTATGAATTAGTAAACCTAGGAACCGATGATAAACCACAAAACGTTAATCTAGGCATCGGCTTAGCCCCTGAAGAAAAACTAGCGTATATTCGTCTTTTGAGACAATATAAAAATGTCTTTGCCTGGAATTACGATGAGCTGAAGACGTACGACACTTCTATCATTCAGCACACTATTCCTATGATTGACAACGAAAAACCTGTCCAACAGAAACTGAGAAAGATCCACCCCAATTTAGAAAATCAGATAAAAACCGAGCTAAATAAGTTATTAAAAGCCAGAATAATTTTCCCCGTCAGACATTCCAAATGGGTCTCCAATATGGTACCCGTTAGAAAGAAAAACAAAGATATTAGAATCTGCATCGATTTTCGGAATCTCAACAAAGCCTGTCAAAAAGACAATTTTCCTCTCCCACCTATGGAGCAGATATTACAGGCAGTAGCAGGCTCAGAACTGATGTCTTTCTTGGATGGATTTTCAGGATATAATCAAGTGCTGGTACATCTCGATGATCAGTTGAAAACCACATTCAGAACTAAATGGGGCACATATGCATATCGGAAGATGCCATTTGGTTTGATCAATGCCGGTGCTACATTTAAGAGAGCCATGGACATTGCATTCAAGGGTTTAGTCAATAAATCCGTAGTAATTTATTTGGATGATATAACAGTGTACTCCAAGAAGTGAAGCAACCATCTCAGAGACTTAAAACAGATCTTTCAACGATGTTTAAGGTATGGGATTTCACTTAACCCAAAGAAACCTTTTTTCGCACTAAGTGAAGGGAAATTTCTAGGATTCATAGTGTCAAAATCTGGTATTCACATCGAGCCTGACAGAATCAAAGAAATTTCTAAAATATCCCTACCTCATAATAAAAAAGCCATGCAATCTTTCCTTGGTCAAATCAATTTTGTAAAGAGATTTGTCCCAGATTTTTCACGAATTGTGTCTCCTTTGCAAACCATGATTAAAAAGAATTCAAATTTTAAATGGGGTCAAGATGAACATGAAGCATTCAACCTGATCAAACAAGCTATCATTAATGCTCCATCTTTAGCAACCCCGAATTTTTCAGAATCCTTTATCTTATACACATTTGCCTCAGAGAAATCATATGCTGCGATTCTAACTCAAGCAAATCAAGAAAAAGTGGAAGCTCCAATCGCATTTTTTAGCTCGAATTTACAAGGTGCTGAACTCAACTATTTAGACGTGGAGAAACAGGCATACGTTGTTTTCAAAGCGGTCAAATATTTCAGACCTTTCTTACTTAAAACCCATACTAAGGTCATAGTATCGTTTCCAGCGGTAAGAAATCTTCTAGTACAGAAGGATGTGGGTGAGAAAAGAGCAAATTGGATCACCGCTTTACAGTAATACGACCTTGAGATCAAGCCAGCAAACATTGTAAGAGGTCAAGGATTCTGCAAAATGTTGGCCGGAGCATCGCAGATTTCTGAAAATTCATCTGAACAGGTACAATTGTATGAGGTAAGCCTAAACGATGCAGAATCATTATATGCTGACATCATTTATTATCTTAAGAATGGATATGCTCCATCACACCTAGATCACACTAAGAAAAGAGCTCTGAGATTGAAAGCTAAACAATATCAGCTCATAAATGATGTTCTTTTTAGAAAGAATTATGATTTTGTTCTTCTTATATGTCTTGAGAAAACTGAAGCTGAAAAAGTTTTGCAGGAACTCCAAGACGGACCAGCAGGCAGACACTATGCTGGAGATGCTACTGCACATAAGATCTTACGTGCAGGATATTACTGGCCTACGCTGTTCAAAGACTCACACAGTTACGTAAGGAAATGTCAAGTCTACCAAACAACTGCTGGAAGACAAAAGAAGCCGTCCCTGCCACTACAGCCAGTAAACATCGAGCAACCATTCAGTCAGTGGGGCTTGGACATAATAGGTGAGATCGTTCCTCACTCTTCTAAGCAGCATAGATACATCCTCACGGCAACAGATTATTTTACTAAATGGGTAGAAGAAGTTCCTCTCAAGACAACTAATTCTGAAAATATTATTGAATTCATAGATCAATTTATAATCACTAGGTTTGGATTGCCAACGGCTTTAATGTTTGATAATGCATCATACTTTTCTGGAAATGCAATGACTGAGTTTGCACTTAAAAGAGGGTTCAAACTGAAATATTCGGCCAACTACTATCCGCAAGGTAATGGGTTAGCTGAGTCAACAAACAAAACCTAATCAGGATTATTAAAAGAACAGTTGACCAGAACCAAAAGAATTGGCACAAAGCTTTGGTAAATGCTTTATGGGCAGATAGAATAACGAAGAAAGCTTCAATCAGCACTTCTCCCTTTAATTTAGTTTATGGGAAAGAAGTGGTTCTTCCAACTCACTTAGTCATCCCCTCTTTGTCTTTAGTACAATACATCGATGAAGTATCTACTTCCTCCATACAACTAAGACAAATGGAAATAATTAAATTAGAAGAACAACGAGAACAAGCTAAGAAAACCCATGCTCATCACCAAGCGCTAATAAAATCCTCTTTTGATTCAAGCATAATGACCAGAAAAAATTTTCAGATGGGAGATTTAGTTTTGAAATGGGATAAGGCTCATGAAGAAAAGGGAAAACATACGAAATTTCAAAAGATGTGGCTTGGTCCTTTTCAGATTGTTGAAGTCATAGGTCCATCAACGTTTGTGTTGCAGGATTTAGCAGGTAGAAGGGATTCTTTGCCTGTTAATGGGAAAATCCTTAAAATATATTTTCCATAGAAGATTATTCTTCTATTTTGTAGAATAGTTTTTCTTTTCCTTTTCATAATAAAACCAGTTGTAAGTGGTTACTACAGGTATTCGCGGAAAAGACACCAATTCTCTTTCAAATTTTGAGCTTTCGCTTGTATAGTAGCAAAATTTTTTGAAAATCTGATTTTTATTATTGACAGATACAGTTAAAAACTTTAGCCTAGATATGATACTAGTTTTAACTTCAAAAGTTTGATGAAAGCGACCTTTAGCGAAGGAATTGTTTTATATCAGCACAATGAAAGGTATCAATAGAAAAATAAGGCTTCTCTGTAAAACTGTTGTTTTCAAACTCTATTATTTTCGTCCAGAGCTTTCTTAAGGAAAAACAATGACTTCCTCCCCACTAAAGAAAATCGCAGCATTTAGAGGAACAATCTGAGAAACACTATATCTCAAAGAATATGAGGTCTCATCACGAGCGGGCTTATCATGATCACAGATATTATAACTTGCTGACTTTGCCAATACTGTCCACCAAAACAGGGCAATGACTCAAGATTGTTGCAATCAAAAGACAAGGGGTCTCATCACGAGCCAGCTTGTTCAGCAAAAGTGTAAATCAAGTGAATGACTGTGTCATAATTTTGGCTACCAAACCAAGACATTGTTCTTTGAGAATAAAAGAGGAAAAAGTGTTGATGTGGATTTTTCTTCGAAGGTTGTAGATAGCCTTAAGCAGGATAAAGGATCATTGCTGGGTAACAGGTAACCCTATCGAGGCTATGGACGCCTGCTGGCAGCAGAGGCTCTACCTACGACAAATGAGTATATTTTAAAGCCAGCACACAGAGAAGACTTTATTTTATCTTTAAAAAGACCAAGTAGTGGCTGATATAAGTACAAGGACAAGCCCGAGGAAGCAAACAATTAGAATAGAAAGAGGTTGAAACAAAATATCATTGATAGGATAAGGCATAATGTACTCTATCTGTCCATAACAAAGCTTAGATTTATGAAAATTTTTCTGTTTTGAAAGTTTAAAAAAAAAAAATCAATAGAAAAGCAGAGATAACTGGTTCTTCCAAGTGAATCGCCATTGTTGTGGCCACCAACAACCCCCCTCTTTGTTTAATATTAGCAATAACACTAAGCAAATGGGGACCCTTAATAAAAAATTCAAAAACATGTTATAAAACTTTTGTATTATACTCCTTAAAAATATGTCGCATCGCGCGAAGAAGATAAACATTTCTTTACGAGCGTAATAAAAAACTGCGAAAAAAGCGACGCGAAATCCATTGCATCGCATGCATTAAGAAGCGCTCTTAAATGAAGATCTTAAGAAATTTCCGACGGCCGATATGCGATGTCGCATATCGCAATATCGCATAAGCAGCACACAATGATTTAACGACTCGTCGCAATCTGCGATAGCCTGATCTAAAAAAAAATTTGCGATGACACATCTAGGTAATGCGATGACGCGATGCTGCTATCGCCCATCGCAAATTTCCTCGGCTCAACATTCAAGAAAAGTTGTCTATAAACCAAAATTAGGCGCGCGCCTTAAAGGAAATTAATGAACATATGCCAAAGTGTCAATGAAGGACAGTTGTGTTTTTTTCGAAGAGTCAGTTCACGATGGGTGTTATGATTTTATACATTCATAGATGTTAGAGCTTTCGTATCAGTATTTATTATCATTACTCTTTTCCTTTGCGTGAACTGCAGGAATGAAAAACAGGAAACAATATGAAGCAATGAGCAAGAAACATCTAAGGAAAAGGGGAAAGCGTCAATGCTCGGAGAACAGAGAAGAGATGCCTTCATAAACGGATGCTGCATGCAACAGAACCACAGATTCCAGAGTATCACTCAACAGATGCTGAGGTCAATAGGTGATTCAACATTCAGGGTCAGAAAGCTCACAAAAGCAGCATGTTTACGAAAAATCCTGAAACTTCTACCCGGTGAAGGAAAAAGCGCTAAAGGCGGAAAACGCACCAGAAAAGCCCGGATCAAAGAACAGAGGCAGTTTTCGATGCGTAATTAGCGCCTAGCGCTAATCGCGCATCGCTAAGAAAATTGTTCAGAAAGCAAAGTCCCTAACTTGCTTAGTCATTCGCAAGTCCGGAAACCGAAATAGCAAAAGCAGAAGCAGTTTGAGGGAAATTTGGGTTGTTGCCAAGTATATACGCAGTAAATTCGCCCAACCAGAAGATAATTCTCAAAAATATCTTCTAGTGTACTAAAAAGTGGTGCCAGCGCTTGCCATTTCTGTTTGCGTAACTCAAACAAAAGCAGAAGGCAACCAGCCGACTCTTCCCAGGCGAATGTTGCATGCTCGCAGCACTAAGGAGCAAATACAGAAATAGTTAGGAATTAGATTCAGTTTTTAGAAATAGTTTTGCTTTAGAAGAAGGGCGGTCATTTAAACCGTATCCTAAATTTATGTAAATTAAGTTAATTAGTTAGCAGTGTTTAAACCCTTCTCATGAATTTGGAGAAGGGTCCAGAAATTTGTCAAAAACTTGTCCTCAGAACATGCACTTTTGCACCCTCGGAGGGGGTTTTGATGAATGGATGGATCAAGGTTTATTAATGTTTGCATTTGATATCTGCTACTGATGTTGCACTTCTGTACTCTTAGTAGATGTTAGAGCAAGGAGAGATAAATCATTGTTGCTTAAAGCTTATGAGTAGAACCAGTCACAAATGGTACTTTTATCTCTTGACCATTTCTGCTTATATTCTTCAAGTGATATACAGTTTTAGTTGTTTATATGTTATTGCATGAATGTGTGAGTTACCATTTGGCACTTTTGTACGGTGGAGCCATTTATTTATGTCTTATATATGAATAACTTATTATGCGATATGTTGTTCACAACTATTTTGCCTAACTTTTTATGCAAAGTAGTTCATCTTAATTGATTTTTATTCTTATGATAGCTGAATGATCTTTATTACCAGTTATTGTCTGAAATCTTTTTAGATCGCATAATAGAAGAGATACACCCCAGGTTAGCATAGATTAAATGTGTTGTTTTTCATTAGATTACAATAGCATAGATTTAGTTTAAAAGTTTGAATTAGATTAGCTTTAAGTATCCTTAGATCAGCAACATCCAACTCTGCACACACACACACCCTTAGATTGGGAAACTAGTCCCATTATCCCCAGTCGGACCCGCTATACCAAACCGATAAGGAGCTGCCAACCAAGGTCCGGACCAGGCGGGTATCCCCCTTGTTGTCGACCCGATTTTCGGGGCTTCAACACCGAGGCAAATGTATACAAAATAAAAGGGTCGGAAAATTTTGGAGTTGCTAAAGATGGAGCATTAATAATTTCTTGTTTGATCAGATTGAATGCCTCATGTTCATATTGGCCCCATTTAAAGTTTGCGTTCTTTTTCATCATTGCTTGTAAAGGAGACACAATTCTTGAAAAATCTGGAACAAACCTCTTTACAAAGTTGATCTAGCCAAGAAAAGGTTGCATGGCTTTCTTGTTGTGAGGTAGGGGTACTGCGGAAATTTCCTTGATTCTGTTAGGATCAATGTGAATTCCAAATTTTGACACCATGAATCCGAGAAGTTTTCCTTCACTTAATGTGAAAAAGGATTTTTTCGGGTTAAGTGAAATCCCATACCTTAAACAACGTTGGAAGATTTGTTTTAAATCTCTGAGATGATTGTTTCGTTTTTTTGAATATATAGTTATATCATCCAAGTAGATTACTAATAATTTATTAACTAACCCCTTGAATGCGATGTCCATGACTCTCTGAAATGTGGCACCCATGTTAATCAAACCAAATGGCATCTATTGATATGCGTATGTGCCCCATTTAGTTTTGAATGTAGTTTTCAATTGATCATCGGGATGTACCAACACTTGATTGTATCCTGAGAATCCATCCAAGAATGACATTAATTCTGAGCCCGCGACTCCCTGCAGTATTTGTTCCATTGGAGGTAAATGAAAATTATCCTTTCGGCAGGCCTTGTTAAGATTTCGAAAGTCAATGCAGATTCTAATATCTCCATTTTTCTTTCTAACAAGTACCATATTGGAGACCCATTTGGAATGTCTAACGGGAAAAATTATTTTGGCTTTAAATAAGTTATTGAGTTCAATTTTGATCTGGTTTTCTAAATTGGAATGGATCTTTCTCAACTTTTGTTGGACAGGTTTTTCATTATCGATCATTGGAATAGTATGTTGGATGATGGAGGTGTCATATGTTTTGAGTTCAACGTAATTCCAAGCAAAGACACTTTTGTATTGTCTCAAGAGACAAATATACTCTAATTTTTCTTCAAGAGCTAGGTCAAGGCCTAGGTTGATATTCTGAGGTTTGGCATCAGTTCCTAGATTTACTAATTCATAATTCAAAGTTGAGCTTTGGAGTTTTGAATTGGTAGATCTTTTGAATTGATATTTCAAATCATAAAGGTCTTCTAACTTGACTACTGATTTAGGTATAGCATTGTTAGTGCTATCTTGTTGCAATTGTCGGTCATGTTGGTTTTCGTCAATTATTTGATTGGTGTAGGATCCTTCATATGTGAGGAAACTCACGATATCAGGATCGTCGTTGAAAATCCTCCAATTGGTAATGTTATCAGGAATAGATGGTCTAAAAATTAACTCAATTAAAAATCGGTCAGGGCTAAAATCTTCTGAAGGAATGAGCTTGGAAGCTATGTTGGCTAAGAGGTCTGCGCTAGCATTCTGGAGTCTGGGAATTGATGAAATATTAAATGCTATAAAGTGTTCAGTCAGATCTTGAACTAAAGATTGGTAATGTTTTAAATTACCTGATAAACAGTGTATAGTATTACGTACCAGTCTGATTACAATTTCAGAATCTCCGAAAGATTGAAGGTATTTGACGTCTAATCCGATTGCTTTGTACAACCCTTGGATTAAAGCCTCGTATTCTGTGATATTGTTGGTGCAATCAAATTCGAGTCTGCAAGTTAGCATAGTTTTATCTCCCTCTGGGCTTGTTAACATGCATCATGCTCCTTCTCCTTCGTTAGACTTAGAACCATCAAAAAATAACTTCCAAAACAAAGATTTATTTACAAGACTATCTATAAAATTAATACATTTAGAACTATCAGTTTGAGATAAATTTTCTACTTGAGATAAAATAGAGTTTTCTAAGTAAGGTGAAGTATGAGCATTAAAATTTCCTAGGAAAGACTCTACTGAATAGTTGCCAATGATGTTATTGCTATATGCTACTGGTTCATTTTCTCCTTCTAGTTTTGTTACTATATATTTCTGATGTCGTTCACGCTCAACTTTTATTTGGTTCGGTTTACCATTATAAGGGAGCCACATGTGGGACCAGTCAATTGCAAAGTATCCGTGAAGTTTTTCTAACCAATCTCTGCTAAGGATTAAGCCATAAAATTTCGGAATATCAGCAACTAAATTGTCGATAACTTGACATACCTTTGGGTTGGATGACAGCCTTATGGTAACCTGATTTAATTCGCCAATCACTTCTACTTGCGATTGATCTAATTGGACTATGCGCACAGTGGATTTTTGGGGTTGTACGTTCAATTTTTCACATATAGACTTTGGCAAGATATTCGATGAAGCTCTAGAATCCACTAAGCAATTATACAAATTTTTATTGAAAATTTCATAAGTAAGGAGAAATGGGGGAGTATGAGATCTCGATCTTCCTCCAATTAAGGCGATATCGTTTGGATCAACTTTATTAATTGCATTAGTTGGAGGTCTTCCCATGTCATGGGAAGCTTGAGAGATTACAGCGGCAGGCAAAGGTGCAACTGGTACAACATGTAATTCTTTCAAAAGTACTTTTTACTGGTGTTTTAACTTGCTCAATTCGTAAAAAGTGATATTGGCCCTAGTCTTTTTCATGTCTTCTATGATATTATACTCCATTTCATCCGAAACGATCAGCGTTTTAGATGGAGTTGATGGGTCTGTTTGGACTGGGCTGGTTTGAGTTGCTTTAGATGTCGTTTTCTTGGTTGCGACTTTATCCTTGGTCATTGAGCTTGCGCTCTTTGGCTTAGGTGTAGGTTGAGGGGGATCAAGTTGATTTCTACTGCGAGTACTAACCGGGAATGCCTCTTGATCCTCTTCATCTGGGAGGATGAAATCCCACATACCTTGTAACTCTACAAATTCTTCTTCATCGGTATGTTCTTCAGTATTCATTTCTTCTTCTTCTTCTTCTTCTGATTCAACACTCGTAATTGTGTTAAGGGGTTTGGAATTGGTTGAAGGATTTCTTTTAAAAGGCCTGTATGGCTTTTTAGAAGAAGTTTTTTCCACTTGTTTCTTAATGTCGACCATCTCGTTAGACATGGTCTTCAAAACTTTTTGTAATCCTTCTAAATCGAATGGATCTTTCGATTGTTTTTTCTTAGGATCTTCTTTGAAAGAAACCTTCTTAGATTTTTGTTCTTCTATCGCGTTTTTCTTTTCTAGGGCCATAATACGTTTCTCTATTGCTTCTTTCATATTTTCAACTAAGGTTGTTTTGTTAGCCCTAACAACAAAGATTTCTATGTTTGATGGTAAAGCAGTGATGTACCATTCACTTTGCACTTCTTCGCTAGGCTGGGCAGCAATAGGAATTTTGTTTAAGATTTTATTGAAACGTAAATTAAAATCTTTGATAGGTTCTCTTGACTCGGCCCTAAGGTTAGACAAGTCGTTGATCAGTGTCGCCGTAGACCTATCATCTCCAAACTTGGTCAAGAATTGTTCTTGGAAGATGTCCCAACTAGTAATAGATCCAGATGGTAATGAGAAATACCATGATCCGGCTGTTCCTTGCAGAGTATAAGGAAAAAGTCGAACAACAGCATCTTCATTGGTAACTCCATTGAGATTTATGGATAGCATAAAGTTATTTATATGTTCTTCCGCTAGCATGCCTGCCTCAGGATTAAACTTAGGCAACCATTTTTCAGGATGGGCCGGTAGCTGACTCAAGGGTGTAGGCATTAAGACTGCCCCTGGGTTATTCCATGGAGATTGGGCCATCGCTGAACTACTAACAGAGGAAAGTGCAGAAGATGATCCCTGCGGTTGAGAAGATGAGGATATTACAACTCCAGATGGTTGAGAAGGAGTTGTGGAAGTTCTAGTGGGTTGATGGACAATGATCTGAAGTGGAGGAGTGGATAGTTGACTTCGCGGTGAAGAGGTTGAGATGGATGATGATGATGAAAGAGTCTCGCTATCGGACCCTTTAGGAGACTTCCTTGCTCTCTTCCTTGTAGGTAGAGGTAATTCGGTCGGTTGAACACCAAACTTTTCGCTCTTTAATCTGGTAAGAGGATGAGCAGGGTTATATTGCGAAGTCACGCTGCCTTGAGATTTATCAGATTTTTGAGGAGATATAGAAAATCGTTGAAGTTTGTGAATCAAAGATTCAACTTCAGGAGGTTCAATAGTAGATTGTTCTGAAATGTCAGGGTTTGTAGCAGCGGTTGTTGCTCCAGCGACTTCTGACTCTAGATTTAAATATTCTAAATGCAATGGAGAAGTCGGGGGAGACGGTGAGGGCGATTTACTCTCAGAATGGTATAGATTTATATTTTCTTTCCATTCACAGTTCGGGGCCCTCCTTCTAGCACCAAATATGTTGAAGCCCTAAAAATCGGGTCTACAACAAGGGGTATACCCACTCAGTCTGGACCTTGGTTAGCAGCTCCTTTTCCATTTGGTATAGTGGGTCTGACTGGGGATATGGGACCAGTTTCCCAATTTATTTGTGTGTGTGTGAAGGATTGATATTTCTCTTTCTAACAGTTTCTAAATGGAATACTTTTATTCTAACTCTAATTTAATAATATGGAAATTGTATTCTAATAAGCAGAAATATCTAAGTCTACACTAACCCAGGGTGTAATCTTTCCGTTATGTGATCTAAAATGATTTCAAATAACAACTGGTAATATATATCATTCAACTGTTATGAGAGAAGAATTCAATAAGGATGAACCACTTTGTATAAAAAGTTAGATGAAACAGTTGTGAAAAACATATCGCATAATAAGCTACTCATACATTAAGCATAAATAAATAGATATCACCGTACAAAAGTGCCAAATGATAACTCAGACATTCACGCATCAATATATAAACAACTGAACATGAATATCACTTTAACACAAAAGCAGAAATAGCTAAGAGATAGAAGTACCATTTATAACTAGTCTTACTCATGAGCTTCAAGCGATAATGATTTATCTCTTCTTGATCTAACATACACTAAGAGTAAAAAAGTGCAACATCAGTAGCAGATATTAAATGTAAATATCAATAAATCCTGTTCCATTCATTCATCAAAACCTCCTCAAAGGGTACAAAAGTGCATGTTCTGGGGATAAGTTTTTGACAAATTTCAGGACCCTTCTCTAAATGCATGAGAAGGGTTTAAATACTACTAACTAAATCTAAAAATAACTTATTACAAAAATGTAGGATGTGGTTTAAATGACTGTCCCCATTTCAAGAAAAAATAAACAAAATTAAAAGTAAAATTGAATCTAAAATTAAAACTACTTCTGTATCTGCTCCTTGAAATCGCACACATTCAGCAACTATTTGAGAAGAGTCGGCTGGCCGACTTCCGATTTTAGATGAGCTGAGAAAACAGAATCGGCAAGAGCTGGCACCATCTTCTCGGCAGAATTGATGATACACTTGAGATTCATCCACTGGCTATGTGGCTTTACCAAGTATGCCCAGTAATAATCCCAGTTCAACTTGGTTAACCCTTGGATTGCTTCTGCCTTTTCTTGAGCTTTCTGCCTCCAGTCTGTTTGTAGTTGTTGTACGTTAGGTAAATACCCTGGAGTGGTTTCTGCGATCAAATTTGCCTTGTGCAAATTTTCATTTACAAAATCAATAATACTGTTTGCTGCCATGGCTGCTCCTTCTGCTGCTTGCTCTGCTTCCCTGATTTGTTCGTCCCATTTGTTAAAGAGCATTTCTTTGTGATTTTCATTGATCATTGGTGCACCTGCTCTTTTTCCTTCGTCTGTTTCTTTCCAAGCCAAATATTTAGTAACTCATTTATCAACTAAATCATAATCACTTCGTAAATCTACAACTTGATTAGTGGTTTTATCACTTATTTCACAATAATAGTTCCACTGCGATATTTTTTGACCCAGTGCTTCCTGCTGCTACAATGATTGTTCATTCAAGGAAATGGATTCTGTGATGAATTCTATAAGTTTAGGATTATCCTTGTGCATCTCCTGTAAATCCCGTAACTTCTTTTCTTTCTCAACCAAACTGTTCTGGTCCTATCTGCATTTGTTGGATGTCCTGTTGTAATCTTTCAAGCTGTTTCTGTGCTTCATTGTTGGCGTTGGCTTGTTGCAACTGTTGTTGCAAAACTTGTATCTGGTCTTCCTTTTCTTTTAGTAGTTGTTGGACCTCATATGCTTTATCAATAGTCGCAGAGGCATACGCTCCTGCGATCTAAGATAGTTTGGTGAGATTCTCAGTGGGATCGGTAGTGGGATCTTGCCATAGGATGTCTAATTTTTCTGCGTCATGGGAGAGCATGTTTTCCAATTTCCTTTTCTTCCTTTGTCTTCTCACTACTGCTTTGTGCTATGGGCTATAAAATATATCAAGAGGAGGAATTTCTTCTATCTTGAGCATAAGCTCAGAGGATGGGGTAATAGGAATATGTTCCATATCTGAGACATTGCTAATTGTTCTTGTGACTACTTCTTTTGTTGCCTGTGCATTTCTCACAGGTGTCTTTATGGTTTGTCCTTCAAGATTGATCAAGTCATTGAAGGTTTCCCATTCTTTATCTAGTTCAGTTCTGACTGATGGTGGCTGAACAATGAGAGGGGGAGGATCTATTTGTGGGGAGGTAAAAACCTGTTGCTGTAGAAGTTCCATTGACTGGGAAGTATCCTTTACTGACCCTTCGCTCTTATCCTATTCACTTTCGGATCTTTTAGAATGTTCAGATGTTTCTTTTCTAGACTTAGATTTAGATCCGTTTGTGCCTGAACTTCCACTAAGACTAACACTTGGATTTGGTTCCCTTACGGGTTCTAGGCGTAGTTTTTCCAAAGGAATACTGGCTAACCTTCTTTCCCTGTATATTTTGAACTGTTGAAATTCTTTTGGAGAGAATTGCATTTGGGATGCATGCAGAATTTCTTCAAGTGTGCTTTTCTGTTGGAATATGTCATCGAACAGATCATCTTCTCCAGAAAACACCTTTATCTTGACTGTAGTAGTGAAATTCTTAGCAATATCATGAGGGTCAAACGGTCTTCCTGAAAATTTGAATAACTGTAAACACGTTATGTTTTTTACTTCTGTGAATGCATGGCCTACATCAAATAGTGAAAAGGCCCCACAGGCTACAGGAAATTGTGGCCAGATAGCCTTCTTTTTGTCTTTCAAATCTTTAGTCAAACCTCCTTCTCCACAGGTTTGATAAGCAATTTCTCGAGCCATGAGTTTATCAGGGACATACAAAGGTAGGACGTGAGGGGAAGCAGAACTTCCAAATACCCTGACATAAGTAAATAGTTCCTCCCCGAACCATCTCGCGACAGGGAGTATGTCTACCTCTGCTTCAGGAGAGCATCTTGGAGCATCTTTATCATACAACATTCTGTACAGGGGTAGCATGAGTCCATGACAAATCTGGTAGAAGTGCCGAGTGAACTTAGAGCCCCAATTTCTTTATGATAGATATGAATGGATAAGGGGTCTTGAGTTGTCTATTTCCAACCCATTGTTGGCATTTTGGCACAGGGGTGGCGCTATGATACAGGTGTTGTCCTTGATGGCAACTCTCTTTGATGACAGATCTCCGTTCAGACTACAGAATGAAGAGAAAATCTCATATACGCAGGTTAATTAAGTCCAAGTTGCATATACACACTGGTGATCTGCATACTAAGCCGCGTATACGCAGGAGAGCTATATACGAAGGCGCGTATACACGCAGATGCATGAACAGAAAAGGGCGTATATGTCGGGAAACTTCCTTTTGGTCCGTGGTAGTTATTCCTCGGTACTTGAGCCTATGAATTTGGACCAAAGTATCTCGACAGACGTGTTGATCCCTAGTTTTTAAGTTGATGGTATTGGATTTCTATGGTTTTGGCTCTTGGTATTGAGCAAGGCCTAAGGCTATATAAGGAGAAGAAGATCATTAGGGAAAGATATCTTTTGAAAAGGCTTGAATATATGAAAAAGAAAGAGATCTGATATGCAGGTTCTCGGTTGCTTGATCTAAGCTAAGGAGAGATCATATCGGTTGATGGAAGACTAGATCTAAGGATAGATCGGGATCTAATGGTTTGAAATGCACTATTATGATATGGTTGATTATGCGTATTTCTAGATCTGCATACTGACGCAATGTTATGTTCTGGGTCTAACTGATGTCTGGTACAGCTGCAAGTTAAGAGAATTTATTTTTAGATCTGTACGCTGGTTGTCTTCGGTAAAAGCGCGTGTATACGCGGGTTTCTCTCATTGAAGTAGCGTATATCTTTTGAAGTTTGATTTTTGGGGTTGCAGTTGGATCTGACTGCTATTGCAGAGTTCTGTAGTCTGCTCTGAGTTCTTGTGACTGGTGTTGACAGGGTTTCAGTGGTTCAGTGATTCAAAGATTGATGATGCTAGTATTGGTTGTTTTGTGCTTCAATGATCTGTTGTGAAAGTTGAATGAATTGTGGTCTTCAGATTGTAATGTTGTGCTTCAGGAATATCCAGTCTGAAAATGTATGAAAGGTGGTACCTGAAAGAAAGAAGATTGTAGGTCAGCACCTACGTACTAGTATCTTAGCTAGTACAAGAGCAAAGGGGGTTGGAGCTCCCTTCCAAGGGAGTTTGGAGAACGAGAGAAGGTTGAAGCCTTCAGCAGGTTGTAGCCTGCGTACTGGTATAAGGCTACACCAGTACAAAAAGATTGTAAACTGAAGTTTCATATTAAAGAAAGATAGAGACGACTTGCAGCAGGTGGTTTTCACCCACATTAGGTTTCCACCTTATATCATGGTGTTCATGTGTGTGGTTTTTGTGTGATCTGTTCTACTGCATCTGTTTACTCTTAATATGGTGAATAATGTCCTTATGCACTTAACTGAAGATAAACTAACTGAATTATAAGATTTCTGGCTATACGCTGTTTTCTTTAGACACAGTTGCATGTACACGCTGGTTCATTTAACGAAAGTAGCGTATATGTTTCTGAGCATTGAAAAAGTTTTATAGTTCTGATAATACTGATTCACCCCCCCTCTTAGTATTATTTTCAACAATTGGTATCAGAGCAGGTCCTTCAGAGAAGCTTGACCGCTTGAAGGTAGATCGTTCATCATGAGCAACTACGAGAAAGAAGCATCAATCAGGCCACCGGTTTTTGATGGGACAAACTTCAATTATTGGAAGGTAAGAGTTACTGCCTATCTTCAATCTCTTGGTATAGAAGTTTGGAACATAGTAGAGACAGGCTACACTTTTCCTTCCGCTACTCCTACAGATGCAGCCGAGAAAAAGAAATATGAAACAAATGCGAAAGCAGTCAATACTCTATTGGGATGCATCTCTCAATCAGAATTCATGAAGGTAATGCACTATAAATCTGCAAAAGAAATATGGGATAAAATGGTCACGAGCTATGAAGGAGACGATCAGGTAAAGTGTGCTAAACTTCAAACTCTCGGGAATAAGTATGAGACTCTCAGAATGTATAATGATGAAAGTGTGGCTAACTACTTCCTTAGGGTAGATGAGATTGTCAATTGCATGCAAAACTTGGGTGAAGAAATAAAAGAGGCTATTGTGGTTGAAAAGGTTCTAAGATCTTTGTCCCCCAAGTTTGAATCTAAAGTGTCTGCCATAAAAGAAAAAGAAAATTTGCAAATTCTTACTATGTCTCAGCTTCACGGAATTCTAACCATTTATGAAATGAGAAAGGGAGGTCCATCAGACAGAAGAGAAGCTGCCTTCAAGGCTTCAGGCAAAGAAGATAATATGAAGTAAGTCACCTTCCAGAAGATGAAGAAGAGGAATCAAATTTTGTCAGAAATCTTCAAAGGGGTTCTGGAAGGTTCATAGGTAAGTTACCTTTTAAATGCTTTGCTTGTGGAAGAGTAGGTCATTATGCTGCCAAATGTCCTCACAAAGATAAGAATGACAAGGGAAAGGAACCTGTTAAATGGAACAAGAAACAATATGAAAAGAAGAAAAGCTATTACACTCATGAAGATAGTGATGGACTTTCAAATAGTGATGAAGATGAACAAGGTAATAGATATAAACTTTTGATGGCTTTTGAAGATGATGACTACATGGATGCTATAGATGTAGAAGGCTTTTATGAAGAAATGAAAGATCTCAAAGTTTGTTTAGAAGAGAAGAGTGCTATTATTGATTCTATACAATGTCAACTAGCTGAAAAGGAAAAACATCTTGAAAAATTGGAATGTGAGATTGTTTGTCTTAGAAAGGAGATTGAGAAAACCAAAGCAATTAATCTTAAGTTTGTTAAAGGATCTGAAACCTTGGATGAGATTATCAATGTGCAGCGATCTCCTCTGATCAAGACAGGTCTTGGATATAATGGAGAAACATCTCAAGCCTCTACCTCTAAAATTTATCTTGATGCAGCAAGGAGAAGCGAGCAAAGGCCAAATAAAAGCCATCAGGTGAATCAGGGACAATTTACCCCAAGAACAAATAAAGACCATCAAGAAATTCTGGGACAAACTGCCTTAAGGACAAACAGAAGCTACAATCAGCCACAGGTAAAATCTTCCCAATTTGCTCCAAGAATGAATGTGAATAGAAGCTACAATCGGTTGGATGATAGATCTGATTATCGCAGAAGTTTCTTTAATGGCCAATGCTTTTCTTGCCATAATTTCGGTCACAAAGCAGCTCAATGTGTTGCCTACAAGACAATCATGACTAGAGAAGCTCAAAAGCAAGGGAGAATGACTGGAACCATGAAAAGGACTTATAACAATTTTTCGGTTCTTGAAAATGAAGTTGAATGCTCTATTTGTAATAAATTTGGTCATGAAGACTCTGAATGCAGGAGCAGGTTCCGGAAGACAACTCAGAAGGAACAAACCTCAAATGTTAGAACATGGAGAATAAAAGAATCACAACCAGAAAGATGTGGGATAGCCTTTTATGCAGAAGGTCAAGAAAGTCTATGGTACATTGACAGCGGATGTTCGAAGCATATGACAGGGGACAAAGAAAAGCTTGAGTCATATACCGCATTAGAAAAGGGGAAGAAAGTTTCTTTTGGGAACGCTATCTCTGCAGCCATAAAAGGAAAAGGTGTTGCTCCGTTGAAAGAGAAGGTCAAAGCAGGAAATGTTTTATATGTTGATGGATTGAAGCATAATCTTCTGAGTGTCAGTCAGATGTGCGATCAAGGAACCGAGGTAATATTTAGATCAAATGGATGTTGTGTTCGCGATCTTGATACAGGTAAAACAGTGATCAAAGGAAAAAGGACTCCAAATAATCTATATATCTTTGAGGAAAGACAACAATGCTACTTAAGCAAGGATGATGAACATTGGCTATGGCATCAGAGGTTGGGGCATCTAAGCTTTTCACAAATAAGGAACGCATGCAAATATCAGGCAGTTCGTGGTCTTCCAGATATCAAAATTCCAGACAATACCATATGAAAATCTTGTCAGTTTGGAAAGCAAACCAGAACTAACTTTCCAGAGAAGGAAGGATCAGCTAGCATGCCTCTCGAGCTAGTCCATACAGATGTATGTGGTCCATTTAGGAAGAGGACACCTCGAGGAGAAGAATATCTGATATTATTCATTGATGATTTCTCCATATTTGTTTGGTTAGGGCTCATGAAGCACAAAGATGAAGCATTCGAAAAATTCAAATCCTTCAAAGCCTTGGTTGAAAATGAATCAGGACACAAAATTAAGTGCCTCAGATCTGACAGAGGTGGGGAGTTTACCTCAAACGAATTTTTCGATTTCTGTGAAGAACATGGGATAAGAAGAGAATTCTCTACAGCTAGAACTCCTCAGCAAAATGGGGTTGTGGAAAGAATGAACAGAACAATCCAACAAATGGCTCGTGCTATGCTTGATGAATCAGGTACTCCCGCAACCTTCTGGGGTGAAGCTACACATGCTGCGGTTATTATTCTTAACAAAACAAATGTCCGAGTAAACAGCACTCAAACACCTCATGAGCTCTGGAGTGGTGAGACTCCTTCGGTGAAGCACTTCAAAATCTTTGGGAGCAAATGTTATATTAAGAATACTGATGAGCAACTTGGAAAACTTGAACCAAGAGCAGATGAGGGCATTCTTCTTGGTTATTCTCCACATAGCAAAGCATACAAGTGCTACAATAAAAGACTTGGCAGAATTGTTGACAGCATTGATGTAGTGGTTGATGAGAAGGGATATATTCCTAGGCAAGTTCATCATGAAGACATTGAAGAAGATGAAGGCTACCCTCAAAGGCGGAATGATGAAGAAGAAGAACCTCAAGAAGAAGAAGAACCTCAAGAAGAACCAGAGGAGCAGACAAGAATAGAAGAGAAGACCCCATCCAGATATGTTCAAAAGAATCATCCAGAATCTCAGATTGTGGGGCAGAAAGAAGCAGGAGTACAAACAAGAAGGACACTTGCAGAAGCTTCAAGCTATTTGGCATTACTCTCCTCCACTGAACCACAAAATGTGAAAGAGGCATGCAAAGATGAATGTTGGGTCAAAGCAATGGATGAAGAACTTGAGCAGATCGAAAAGAACAACACTTGGGAATTAGTTCCTAGACCAAAAGATAAGAATGTAATAGGAACAAAATGGGTCTTCAAGAATAAATTGAATGAAAATGGAGAAGTAATTAGAAACAAGGCCAGACTTGTTTGTAAAGGGTATGCGCAGCAAGAAGGAATAGATTTTGAAGAGACCTTTGCTCCTGTGGCAAGACTTGAGGCCATCCGAATGTTCCTTGCTCTCTCAAGCTTTCAAAACTTCAAGGTGTTTCAAATGGATGTGAAATCAGCCTTTCTGAATGGAGACTTAGAAGAAGAAGTATATATTGAGCAGCCAGATGGTTTCATTCTTGGGAATGATCCAAACCTTGTATGCAGATTGAAAAAGGCTCTCTATGGACTCAAACAAGCTCCAAGGGCTTGGTATTATCGGTTGGACAAATATCTTCACCAACAAGGCTTTTCAAAAGGATCAGCAGATAGCAATCTCTATATAAAAGTTGAAAATAAGAAATTGCTAATACTTGTTGTCTATGTAGATGATATTATCCTTGGCAGCAATGAAGAGACTATGAGTCAAAACTTTGCCTTGGTTATGCAGAAATAATTCGAAATGTCACTACTTGGAGAATTGACATACTTTCTTGGGTTGCAAATCCAACAAAATGAAGGAGGTATCTTCTTGTCTCAAACCAAGTACCTCAAGCAGATCTTGAAGAAGTATGGCATGGAAGACTCAAAGCCAGTATGTACACCCATGGTTACAGGATGCAGCCTCAGTGCAAATGATGAATCAGCAGCAGTTCATCAACCAACTTATAGATCCATGATTGGGAGTTTGCTTTATTTGACAGGTACCCGACCAGACATCATGCATGCGGTCAGAATAGTTGGAAGATTTCAGGCAAATCCAAAGGAGACTCATCTTCAGGCAGTGAAGAGAATTTTCAAATATCTTCAAGGGACACAAAATTATGGCTTATGGTATCCTAGAGATACAGATCTCACACTTCATGCTTATACAGATACAGATTGGGCCGGAAGCATGGATGACAGGAAGAGCACAAGTGGTGGTGCATTCTTTATGGGCTCCAGATTAGTATCTTGGTTCAGCAAGAAACAAAGTTCGATTGCCTTATCTACAGCTGAAGCAGAATATGTGGCTGCGGCATCTTGTTGCACACAAATTCTTTGGATGATGCAGACCTTGCAGGACTTTCAAATCACTTGCACTCCACCAGTCTCTATCTTATGTGATAATACAAGTGCAATCAGCATTTCAAAGAATCCAGTCATGCACTCAAAAACCAAGCACATACCAATCAAGTACCATTTTCTTCGGGAACAAGTGCTTGAGCAGAAGGTCAAGTTGGAGTATGTTCCCTCTAAGGAACAAATTGCTGATATTCTCACAAAACCACTGCCCAGGGAAACTTTTGAATATCTCAGACAAAAGCTGGGAGTAGTTGATGCTTCATCCTGCTGTTGAAGCTTGTCGGTTTTACATAAAAGTTGGTATACGCAAGTTACGAAGGGATATCCGCGTATACACGCCGATTTATGGTGGGAAAGTCGCGTGTATGATGTACGCGTGCTGCAGTAAGTATATCCGCGTACATACGCAGGTTTATGCAGGAGAAGTCGCGTATATGGAGTTCTGAACAGCAAGGTCAGACTCTGGTTGGAAAAGGTCTGAGATGGGTATGCTAGAATTCTTCAGGCACAGTTTCAGGGGGTGCAGCAGGCACAGGTTCAGGGGGAGCAGCTTAAAGTCTCATAAAGCATTGTTGGCATTTTTGATGTTTGACTGATGTTGGTTTCAGGAGAAGGAGCTCAGAAAGAAATCTTGGTTGCTGATCTAAAAGATGTTTATCAGATGCTGCTGGTGACTTTCATAAGTCTTGGTCTAGATTTGTTGTCTCTATGTCATGTATCTCTTGTGTGATATCTCTTTTATGGTGTCAAGGTCATGTAACAACCTATGTTGGTTTCCCCACTATGCCTGGGATGAATGATGTACTATAATTGATTGTTTCTGATGTGTCCCCTCTTGGTAGGGAGTATGGATGTATGTATTGAGTCTTTTGGTGATAGGACGGTCCCTTATGGTGTATAAGTCTTGGTTCTCTTTGAAGAACATCGTTTGCAGATCTTGCCTACAGTCAGGGGGAGCATGATTCAGCACAGCCCAACAGAGGTATCAGCATGTACTCAGGGGGAGCACAGCCCTTTGCCCTTGATGACAAAGGGGGAGAATGATTCTAAGGAGCTTGAGGTTGCCATCAAGTCCAAAGGGGGAGATTGTTGGCATTTTGGCACAGGGGTGGCGCTATGATACAGGTGTTGTCCTTGATGGCAACTCTCTTTGATGACAGATCTCCGTTCAGACTACAGAATGAAGAGAAAATCTCATATACGCAGGTTAATTAAGTCCAAGTTGCGTATACACGCTGGTGATCTGCATACTAAGTCGCGTATACGCAGGAGAGCTATATACGAAGGCGCGTATACACGCAGATGCATGAACAGAAAAGGGCGTATATGTCGGGAAACTTCCTTTTGGTCCGTGGTAGTTAGTCCTCGGTACTTGAGCCTATGAATTTGGACCAAAGTATCTCGACAGACGTGTTGATCCCTAGTTTTTAAGTTGATGGTATTGGATTTCTATGGTTTTGGCTCTTGGTATTGAGCAAGGCCTAAGGCTATATAAGGAGAAGAAGATCATTAGGGAAAGATATCTTTTGAAAAGGCTTGAATATCTGAAAAAGAAAGAGATCTGATATGCAGGTTCTGGGTTGCTTGATCTAAGCTAAGGAGAGATCATATCGGTTGATGGAAGACTAGATCTAAGGATAGATCGAGATCTAATGGTTTGAAATGCACTATTATGATATGGTTGATTATGTGTATTTCTAGATCTGCATACTGACGCAATGTTATGTTCTGGGTCTAACTGATGTCTGGTACAGCTGCAAGTTAAGAGAATTTATTTTTAGATCTGTACGCTGGTTGTCTTCGGTAAAAGCGCGTGTATACGTGGGTTTCTCTCATTGAAGTAGCGTATATCTTTTGAAGTTTGATTTTTGGGGTTGCAGTTGGATCTGACTGCTATTGCAGAGTTCTGTAGTTTGCTCTGAGTTCTTGTGACTGGTGCTGACAGGGTTTCAGTGGTTCAGTGATTCAAAGATTGATGATGCTAGTATTTGTTGTTTTGTGCTTCAATGATCTGTTGTGAAAGTTGAATGAATTGTGGTCTTCAGATTGTAATGTTGTGCTTCAGGAATATCCAGTCTGAAAATGTATGAAAGGTGGTACCTGAAAGAAAGAAGATTGTAGGTCAGCACCTACGTACTAGTATCTTAGCGAGTACAAGAGCAAAGGGGGTTGGAGCTCCCTTCCAAGGGAGTTTGGAGAACGAGAGAAGGTTGAAGCCTTCAGCAAGTTGTAGCCTGCGTACTGGTATAAGGCTGCACCAGTACAAAAAGATTGTAAACTGAAGTTTCATATTAAAGAAAGATAGAGACGACTTGCAGCAGGTGGTTTTCACCCACATTGCGTTTCCACCTTATATCATGGTGTTCATGTGTGTGGTTTTTGTGTGATCTGTTCTACTGCATCTGTTTACTCTTAATATGGTGAATAATGTCCTTGTGCACTTAATTGAAGATAAACTAACTGAATTATAAGATTTCTGGCTATACGCTGTTTTCTTTAGACACAGTTGCGTGTACACGCTGGTTCACTTA
Source organism: Pinus tabuliformis (assembly GCA_031772625.1). Taxonomy (NCBI): domain Eukaryota; kingdom Viridiplantae; phylum Streptophyta; class Pinopsida; order Pinales; family Pinaceae; genus Pinus; species Pinus tabuliformis. The sequence goes on along the minus strand of CM062815.1, from coordinate 341,101,552 downwards.
ACGAAAGTAGCGTATATGTTTCTGAGCATTGAAAAAGTATTATAGTTCTGATAATACTGATTCACCCCCCCTCTCAGTATTATTTTCAACACCCATCACAGGAAACTTAGAAACATAACATATTTCATCCATCACATACGCAGATAGGTAAAAAGGGGGATAAATTCTCTGAGAAACAGTTCTCTTAGATCGGTAATTTACAATGGCCGTGACTAGGTTATCAAACAATATTTTAGCCCAATCTACAATAATGGCATTCGTGGTGGAATCCAATAATGGTAGCCATTCAAATGAAAATTGGTTAATGTCTGGCATTCCAAAAATTCTACAGAGCATGGCAACAGCAAAGCAATACGGGGAGGTGAGAGAACCAATACTATACATACCATGTTTATCTTTATTCAGCGGTTCATCCCTCCTCGACTAGTCTTTAGTGGTTTCTGCCAGGTCTTTATTTTCTTTTGCAAATTTCTCCATAAACTACTTGTTAGAAGTTGCCTGTGGCTCTGGTAAATGATACATGAGCTTCAAATCCTGTGCAGCGAATGAGCCAATGAGTCCTTGACCCTGAGTTTTAAACTGTGTATTTCTGATATCAACGCTGTCCAGTATCCATTTAACCATGTCTATGTATGGGAGAATTTTGGGCCTTGCTGCTATCTGGTGTAAGAATTAACAGGCTAGCTCTGTGATGGATGCCTCATAAGAACTATGTGAGCCTGCAGTAGCAGTAACTTCCATTACTCTGGGATTCTCTTCTTCAAGTAGATTATACATGCCTTCCCAAGTAGTAATACCAGCATCTCTGTTACAGGCTGTGTTTGTATACAAGGGCGCCATTTCTTTCTCTTCAAAGCTCAGAGCTTTACTTTTCTTTCCCATAATATCTTGCGTATTGCTTTGCATCGTTCTCTGTTCTCCGTTCCTGCAATTCACAAGTGAAGTGAAAATAATGATAAGGAAGGGCGATGGGAAAGTTTTAAATGCCGAAGACGTATAAAATATACCACCTTACGTGAAATTATTTTTCAATAAGCACGAAACCATATTCCATTAATAACTGGAAACTAACTCATTAATTAGCATTAAAGCGCATAACCAAGTGTCGATTTATGGAAAATACTTTTTTGAACCACGAGCCTGAAAGATTTGCAATGAAGCGTTTTTGTGATTTGCTTCGCAATATCGCAGATCGCAACATCGCGGAATCACAACATCGCAAAGTTGATAGCTCGCTATATCGCATTATCGCATTGCCGCTTTATCGCAAAACTACAATATCGCAATATCGCAGGAATGTAATATATGACAATCTTCGTTAATCTGTTTTCTGCGAAATGCGATTTGCGATATGCGTCATCGCATATCGGCAATTTAAGGTGTTTCAATGTAAGTTGTCTTTGATGTATGCGATGCGATATTTGTTTATTATCGCATATCGCGATCTTGCAATGTTAGAATTCGGCTTGTAAGGAGGTATCCTATTATCCTTTTGCGATGCGATATTTCCTAAGGAAAGATTTTGTCTTACCTTATCATAGAACTTAGATTTTTAGATTTTTCAAGGGGGTCTTCCTAAGTTTATGATGGTAAGTTTTATTGAAAAAGGAAATATAAGCGCTACTTGATTTTTTTTTAATTTTAACTAAGGGTCCCCACTTATTTAGTATTAGGAATAACACTAAATAAGAATGGGGGTTGTTGCTGGCCACAACAGAACACAAGCATTGCTTTACTACTAGCAAGCTTGGACAGTACCCTGGTGGAGTTTCTTGCTTCACCTCTCTGCACAGGAAGCCTTTCTCTTCTTACGCCTTTATTTATTTATTTAAAGAGAATTGTGCATCAACACTTATTTATTTTGGGGCAAAAGAGGGATCCAACTTATTGAGAGCATAAGAGGTTGTTCCTTCAGAGAAGCATATAAAGACCTCTAGTTTATGTTTTCTTGTTTAGATTTTTCCCCTTATTCATTTCTACTAATTAGATAAGCTTGAGAACACCAGCAGAAAAACCGAGTATAGGCATGAGGTTCCCGGACTAAAAAGGGGTTCATGGTTGGACCAAAACTCTCCTTACGGACAGATCATATTTTCCGTCGGAAGTTCATTGGCCAAAAGGCGTAACCAACACAAGGAAGACTAACAGAGGATTGGTTAAATGCTAAAGTGTCACAAGACTCTTTATATTTCGACCAAACACATACTAAGAAGCCAAATTAGGTCCACGCACAACACTTATTTGCATGATGAACACACAAGGAGAAACTCAACAAGAAAGAAAACAAGACAAAAAGAAAGAAAACACACAACAAGGAAACAAAACCAAAAGATAAAAGAAAAAATGGCTAAAGAAAAAATGATGTAGAACCATAATAAGAAAACGAGGTTAGACTACAAGGAACGAGTGCCGAATGAGTGCAAGAAAGGGAAAACTAGGATGCAATTAATCCTACTCCTAACTTAATAGCTAGAAGGTCAGGGTCACGTATAATGAAATTTCTAGTGAAGCCACCATAGTTGTTCCTGACCTTCATCCACAAAGATATGAACAATTAAAATAGATAAAAATTGATGTGCAACAGAAGATATAAAAACTTAAAAAGTTTTCATAAGAAAAGGAAGGTCTTGCTAGTGGGTGGAAAAGGTGTGTCACACCCACTACTTTCATCCAATTCACATGCTTACCTTTTCGATGAATACCATTTTTCAACAAACCTCGAAAGCTTCTTGCAAATGTGTCTTCATCTACACCGAGCCCCTTAGAAAGTGTGAGGAAAGATTAAAACTTTTTGTTTGCTACAGAGCTTTCCAAGTAAGATTGGTCCATCCATTTAGAGATTGGATCTTAAAATTCATAATGGCCCTCTTGAAATCCTTGAAATCTCGGAAAAGGTGAATTTTCAATTAGAGGAGTGGGATCACAATGGGAATATTGTAAGGGAAATAGATTTGATCATTCTCAGTAGTCATGCCAAGACAGTGAGGACCTTCCATAACCATCAGCGAAGGCCGAGGTGCCTCGCCTGCTTGACAAAAATTTGAATTGAGAGATGTTGAACAATGAAGATCAAGGGGTGTGAAACAACTAACATTGGATGTGATGAAGGGAAGATGATAAGCTGAATGACAATCACCAAAGATAGAATAATGATTAGATGAGCTTATTAAAGCATCAAATTCCCAGTTTGTGATAAAATAATAAAAATCAATTTGAACAGTCTTGCGAATGCTCTAAACAATCGAACCAAGTTCCTTGCGAGACAAATATGATAGACCATTTTCCTGTAACTGGTGACAAATTTTACAAGCATCGTAGTCAACAAAAGAGTTAAAAAAGGATGTCAACAACACAAATACATGAGGCCAATTGGGACATGGTGAACGAAAAAGAACTTGATTCGTGAGACAACTTGTGCATTCATTATCACTCAAGAGGATTTCTGGTGTGATGAGAGGACAAATTTGCAACATCAAATTCACAAGAAGACCCAAGAGCTGACCATTAAGGGATAAATTCGATAAGTATGATTCCTTCGAGAAAAGATAGTCCTTGGAATGATCAACTTCACAATTCCATTAATTTATGAGAGATGCACATTCTCAACTTGAGTTTGATACGAGAGATTTTCATGAAGATGAATGAACTGTAACAGATTCTTGAATTTGATCAGAAGTAAAATATTGAAAATTTGAAAGGTCACACACGGAATACCAAACATTATTCACAAGGAAATTTACTTCGAGCAAAACCATGCAGAAAGACGGATTGTGCGAGAGGAACTAGATCCAACTTAGTTCTGGGACTTACCAAAGTCGTGAGATGCTAACATAACCTTCAATGGTAGTTGAAGTGCCTCAACTCCCTAGCAGGTCCCAAAACTTCCTAGGATTGTAGAATCACATTTTGAAGCTTGGAACAGATCATGCATGGTTTGAGGATAGATGCTATTGTTGGTTTTGGTAAGACCACTGCTCATCAGATAGTAGCCATCTCTGTCACATAGTTTACCAGATTTTTCAACTTCAACAATTAGATGGATCAAGTCAAAAAGCACTTATGATTGCAAATTAAAAGATAAATAAATCATTGAGATCTCATGAGTAAGCTGATTTGAAGAGTTGTCCTCATGCAAGAGAAGAGATGATGAGGAGTGGGAAGGGTTCTCTATGATTTGACTGTTTTCAATTTCATCATGGACAACCTCAATGTCTTGTGTCCATCGAAGGGATAACTGATCGATGAAGAAACATAAGAGCGTGGAGTATCTACATCACAAGTATATGCATTACAAATGGTAGGACATAAGGGATAGTGAGGTGAAGAGGAAGTTTTGATATGAACATATTCTTTGACCAAACTAGATTCTAGATCTAAATTAAAATCTTCATGAGAAACTGAAAGATCACGTGATGTGCTTGGGCATTTGTCACGGCATACAACAATAGATTCATCGTCATTAGAATGATTACTACCCAAGGTTGGGGGTTGATTGAAAGAATTGATTGCATTGGATTGTCTACCGATATTAGCAGATTGAGAATCATCCAAGAGTGGAAACTCATTATTTTGACATGGAAGATTCTGAAAAAGAGAGGAAAGATTGAAAGAAGCTTCACCTTTTTTCTCCTCTACGTGCGTAATGTGACTGCTTTGTACCTGATCACAATTTGAGATAGAATCTTGAGAATCAAGAGAATTTGAAGAACTAACTGATGGATCAAATTGATCAAGCAGGTCACGGTACAGAGAGTCAGGATATGTAGATGATAGAGGATAACAGAAATCCAGATTAGCTTTGAGACTAGAGTTGTGAATGGTGACATCATCTTGCGGAATGGAGGAGTGAGTCTTCACCGTAGGTTTCATGAGCCATTATGGAATTCCTTCCATTGAATCTAAATCATGCAAAGTGAAAGAAGAATGAGAAGATGGACTGGAGATTTGATTTGCAGATTTCCCAGTATTACAACCACCGCAAGGAGGTACTCACATCAGGGCTAGAAAGGTAGGAGGACAAAGAAAAAAGGTGCAGTAAGCTCCTCCTCTGAAATTTGAGGTCTCTCATGATTCACAAGAGTTGGGGGAGTAGAAAAATAAGGGGGTTCAGGTTCACCATATGAAGAGACAAGAACTAAGTGCTCAAACTCTTGTTTCAAGAAATCCCAGTTCATGTGTTTTTCAGGAATTTCATAACAGAGGTGAAGGAATTGATTAGAAAAATACTCAACTAATTCATTAGGATTCATTCTTAAAACATTGATTCTTCCACAAACATCTCGACAGTTATACTTATCGAAGGCTTCATGAAGCTTCTTGGCAAGTTGGTCGAGTGAATGGATAGAAGCAATGGTTAATGTATGACACCATAAATTAACACAACCTTCGAATGTGAGGGTTATTAATCTAGTCATGACATCTTTGCAACGTATTTTGTTAGAAAGAAAAAGATAGACTAATTGAAATAGATGTTAAATAAAAGTTGATTCACCCTCACCATCGAACTTAAATTCAGACAAGTTATGAATAACTTCCGCAGGGAAGGTGCAATTAATATCTTTATAAAAACATCTCGGGATTATGATTTGGTGAAGATCCTTTTTTAAATAAGATATTCAAACTAGACTCAATGGGCACAGCCTATCATCTAGCCCTCCTTCTAGCGCCATTTTGTTGACGGTGGTAGAAATCCATCAACCAAGAGGATCTACCCAATATGAAGTCCCAAACAAACCTCAAATCATTTGGTGTAGGATCCCATCAAATGTAAAGTCCTAATTGTCAAATCCTTAAATATTTTCCTTGGCTCTAGATGGCAGCATAGGATATTGATGCAATGGTGTCCTGTAAAAGCAAGGTAGGTGTGTATGGTGAGTGTTTAGCTGCAATTGTGTCAAGATTCTTCTACTAGAAAAGGGGGAGTAAAGTGAGCCTCTAAGTTATAGGTAATAGTACAACCCAAGAAGAGACACACATGAACTAGAAAGCTCTGTCTCACATCCAGTGGAATAGTCCACAGTGGATGCAATGGTCATTACAACTAACAAGCAAGGAATGATAGTTCTAGTATCCCGCAAAATATTCAACAAAGATGGGACAACAATAAAAACCATTACAACACATTCTCAATAAGATAAGCACTAAAATAATAGAAATATTTCAACTATCTTAGTACATGTGAAAGAAAACACGAAATACAAACATCCACAAAATGGTTTTACAAACATTCATAGTCCATGCATGAAGAACGTGTTGGCCTTAAAAGGCTTATGTTATTAAGAAAAGGTTCCAAGACACATGTTTTCAATGTACATCACTATCCCCAATAGTGGGACATTGGAGACACTCCTTGCTCCTCAAAGAACTAACTTATCTCCCTAATTCCTTGTGGGAGGAGCCAAGGTGAAAAATTCCTTTGCTCATACAATGAGGGGGTATATATAACCAAGGCGTGATTCTTCCCCCTTGTGACTCTTTGGCTACCCTCATGAATGTTCAACTTCCTATGACTTTTCAACTTACATGACTCTTCATATTCATGTGTGTCCTTTGGATTTCAACTTTATAATACATTTGGATACAATACACATGGTCCAAAATAGTGATGTTCCATATGAATACTCATGACATGACACTGCTAACATGGAATGCTTGTCGCATCCCCTGATGATGGACTCACTTTGTAGTCCAAAACGTTGGGTTCACAAAACTCCACAACAGGTCATTCCTCCTCTTTCTAAAACCATCCTCACCTGTATGGATTCACTATTTAACAAAATACAAGAGAGTTTTTATGCATGCTTCCCTCCTCATTTTCCTTATTCATCATCTTTCCATGAATTTATAGTGTACTTGTTGCTCCAATTCACTCATGACGGGATGGCATCAATCCAAAAGTGCCCTAATCTAAGATGTTGCATTATTGTCCATGAACTGAGCCTGAGAGAAATCACAGGTTGGGAGAAAGGGATTAGTGACTGCACATTGCACAGTTCTATCAGACAGGGGGAAACCTTGATCACTAAGATTATGCAGTGCCTAGCTTAGGCCAGACTGAGGGAAATTTCTACACAGTCCTCACTGAGGGAAAATTTGCATAGTTCCGACTGAGGGAAAATTTTGCACGGTGCCCACTAAGGGAAAAATTTGTGTAGTACCCACTGAGGGAAAAAAAATTGCAATGCCCATTGAGGGGAAATATTGTGCAGTTCGAGAAGGTAATGGAGGATGAGGGATGGGACCCTAGGAGGACAAACCTCACAGTTTTAGGAGGCAAAGGGGGACTAAGCAGCAAAGAGACCTGAAGGATAGATCTGCACAATTTCTGAAGGCAGTGAGCTCCAGCTAAGGGAAGGGCACTGGAGGAAGCATATGCGCAGTTTTGGAGGCCAAGGGAGGCTGGGCTCTTTGTGCATTACGCAGTTCCAACATGCAAGGGAAAAACCTGAGGGTTGAAGGTGTGAAGTGCATAGTTCAAGGCAGAGTAGGATGCACAACTACGCAGTTATGGAGATCAAGGGAGGTTGCTTAACTATGGCATTACATAGAACAATAGCCCTATAGAATAGTGACTATGTATTGCATAGTTCCAGGCAGTAAGGTCACATCCAAGAGGGCTTATATTGCATAGTTTGCAACTTAGTCAGGGCTCGGTGAAGCTAAGTTTCCCAGTCAAGAAAATTTTCCAAAAATGGCTAAGTGTGAGAAGGGAGATGGACTCGTGATGAACTTGAATTGTGATCACACACTTAGTATACATTGACAAAGTGACAACATATATCATTGAAACAAACAAACAAATCATTCTCCTTTGTATGATGGCCTCATGACAAGATGCGACAAGTGTGACACTTAAGATAGACTTTGGGATGACTATGACGACACTTGTGTGACAACGCTCTAGACTTTGTGTATAGATGTGAAATGTGTTCTCATGCTTAGGAAAACTCATATACACAAATACAAACCTTCGAAACCACCAGAAAAGGCTCACAAACATTATACAACATACAAACATGCCAAAAGACGATAGTTAATCCAACAAGAAAATTGGGCCAAAGTACTTCAAGAAAGCGCATGGAATGAGCTTGAGTGTTTGCAACAGTCAAGGAAAAGACCAAGGAAGGCTCTGAAATTTGAGTGCAAGCCAAAATTTTGGAGGGTGTTGCAATAGCTACAACAAGATGATATTTAGACTATTTAGAAAGCCTAACTTCCACAAGGCATATCTCCGAAATTATAGAAAAACAAATTCTAAATTTTTTTATCATAGGTACCTAGAGATATAGACTCTATATGCTCAACATTTCACATTCTTAAACATCTTAGAAAATAAGTAATATAAAAAATTTCAAATTGACATATTTGAAGTATATTTTAGGAGTATTCGGGAACTCTAACTTCCTCATAGAATATCTCTAAAAGTATAGAGAAACAATGCCTAAATTTTTTATCACATGTACATGAAGATATCAAATTTATCTCCTCAAAATTTCATAGTTTGGAACATCCCAAAAGAACATTTGTAGCAAAAATACTAAGATGTCTTGTTCACTCCAGAAATCAAATTTTCCCAGTTTCTCTTGCACACCTTAGATCTATTCTTTCTTGGATGATATTTAAATTCACTCACTTATGCTTTTATTTATAATTTTTCTATGTTTGTTTATGGGGTCTAGTTGTAAAACTAGTTGGGCTGGCCTCTCCTTTTTAGTTAGGTCAGCCTGATAAAATCTTTCACATATCCTCATTCTTATGCAGTTAAAGGGAGATTCTTAGAATGATATTTTCAAACATATATCCTATGCTCCCATTTTAGCTATATATTTAGAGTAAAAATTCCATCCAATATAGGGTATCCAAAATGGGCATCAAAAGTATAAAAAAAATATTTCCAACAATATCTGGATATTGCAATCTTTATCTTGGAAATATGTGGTCTTCCCTTGCCTTTGACATCAATCATAACAATATTTCCAACAATATCCCCCTTTGTAATTTATGGAAACTCTTATCTAATTTGCAACAATACTATAATACTCCCTATGTTTGTGATTCTCCTTATGTCTACAATTCTTCCTTTGTCTACAAATTTTGCCCCTCTCAAAATCAATGGAAAAGGGATACTCCCCTTGAGCTTGTGCCTCCTTTTACTAATGAGATGAGAGGGAAATTAATCCAAGACTATGTCTAAGATATTCAAATGTTTCTCCAGGAAGGGGTTGATAAAAATATTTGCAACTTGTTCCTTGGTGGCAATATATTTGAGCTTGAAACTTTGTTCAACTCCTTTTCTGTAAGGAAGTGGTATTTTCTGGGAATATGCTTAATCTTTGAGTGAATAATAATATTCTTTGAAATGTTGATTGGAATTGTGTTGTAATAAAATATTTAGATTGGCCAATCACATTCTATCTTGATATCGTTTAGTGTTTTCTTCATCCAGAGAACTTATGTACAACATGCTACTCCTACAATATATTCAACTTCTACTATGGATAGAGAGATTGGAATTTTCTTCTTGTTCAACCATGATAGTAGATGATTTCCCAAAATGAATTCTCCTTCAATTTTACTTTTCTTTTCAGTAATACTTCCCTCCCAATCTACATTTGTATATGGTGTTAGAGAGAAGTTCTTACTTTTTGAACACAGCAAACCAAAGTCCAATGCACCCTTCAATATCTAAACATTCTTTTGTTGATTTCACATGTGTCTCCTTCGATGCATATTTAATTATTAAAACTAATCATTCGACTTACATGATGTATTACCTTGATGCTCTTACATATAATATGCTATTGATCATTGACTTGTACAATATTTACTTTGTTTATGAGGATTCATCATGTTTGCTCAATTTACATCCTACGATCATGGGTGTATTGATAGGTGCACAATATTCCGTTCCAAATTTCTTAAACATATGCTTGATATGTTTGGTCTAAGAAATGAATATGCCTTTACTGGATTGATTAATATGAAAACCTAGAAAAATTAACAATTCTCCAAGTATGGACATCTCAAAAGAAAAAATCATTTCTTCTACAAACATTTGACTCATTCTGTCAGCATTAATTCCAAAAATGATATCATCCACATAAACCACAATGATTAACATATTTCCATTTTCTATTTTGATTTAAATATTTTTGTTTATAACTCCTCTTTTAAAACCCTTTTGTTGTAGATATTTGTCAAGTCTTAAATACCAAGTTGTGGGAGCTTTCTTTAGCGCATAGAGTGCTTTCTTCAGCCCACATACATGATCTTTTTTTTTCCATTTCCAACAATTGAAATTATTCTAACAATTCAATATATAATTCTTATTTTATATTTCCATTTATAAATTCTAACTTGACATCCATTTGATATATTTGAAAGTTTTTAAACACACAAATTCCAAAAACATTATGATTGCTTCTAATCCTTCAATTGAAGCAAAGATTTCTTCAAAGTCAATACCCTCAACTTGAACATACTCTTTATAACCTAATATTTCATTATTTTTTAATACTTGTCCATCTTAATTCAACTTGTTTATGAATACCCATTTTGTGTCAATCACATTTTTGTCTTTTCGTTTGAGGACAAGTTCCCATGTCATATTCTTCTCAATCTAATTCAGTTCTTCATCCATAAAATTAGCCAAATTCTTATCTTCACTAGCTTGTGTAAATTGTTTTCGCTCTATTTTGGATAACAAAGAAAAATTTTCTAATTGTGGCGTACTTACCAATCCTTTTCTAGTCTAAACTCCTAAATTATCTTTATCACCAAAAAGATGATTTTATGGATGATAATTTTGGACAAGTCTAGACGATGTCCTTGCATATTGACATTCTATTTATTCTTGTATTTGTTTTCTTCTTCCTCTTCTTCTTTATTTTCTATTCTTTATATATTCTCTCCTTTGTATTTTCATTTGTTTGTGACTTTTATTTTTGATATATCGTTTCATCCACTCTCACATCAGTTATTTCTACCACCTCATGTAGTCTTTTGTTGTAACATTTGTAGGTCTTGCATCTAGATACATAGCCAAGAAGGATACCTTCATCAATTTTGGATTCAAACTTGCCAAAATTATCTTCATTTATATTTATATAGAACTTTCTCCCAAATTCTTTGAAGTGTTTGATTGTAGCATGTATACATTTTTATAATTCATAAGGTGTATTGCTATTATTCACAATAAATTGTGCTCTATTTAAAATGTAGATTGTTGTGTTGACTGCTTCTTCCCAAAAGGTGTAAAGTGTTTTGGCTTCATTCAACATTGTTCTGATGACTTCATATACAATTTTGTTCTTCCTTTCTACAACTCAATTTTGTTGTGGAGTCCTTACTATTGAAAAATGTCTCTTAATTCCATGATTCTCACAAAGTTCATTAAATTCATTAGAGGTAAACTCACCTCTTATGCTTAATCTTAAGCACTTCATTTTTAAATCATTCTCATGTTTTACTAGGGCTTTGAAAGGTTTAAACTTCTCAAATTCTTTAGGTTTTTCTTTAGTAAATGTAATCCATGTCATTCTTGTGTAATCATCAATAAGAAACATAAAATAACTCTCACCTTTTAAATTTTTTATTCTCGTTGGAATGTAGAGGTATGTGTGCACAAGTTCCAATGGCTTTGATATTGATTTCTCCCTTTTTTTTAAAACTAACTCTCATATGCTTTTGATGCTAACATGACTTACAAATAGTTTCCACAAGTTTTGGGATCCTTGGCACATCTCTTATTTCTTGTGTCTTGTTGAGTTTTACTAGTTTTTCAAAGTTTATATGATCCATCCTTTTATGCCATAACCAACTTTCATATATTTGTCCAGTATAACATTTTTCTCCTTTGACTTCATCGAGGATGTATACATTGCTCGAGGTTCTGTTTGCATTTGCCACTAATCTTCCTAAACCTGCTTTCCTGATCTCACATCCTTTAAAATGAAATGTGAGGTTGTAACCTTGATCACACATTTGAATGAAATTTATAAGATTGTGTTTTAGCCCTTGAACATACAATAGATTTTGTGTTTTAGTCATTCCATCATAAAAACTAATCACACCTTTTCCAACTATCCTTGCAGAACCAATATCCCCAAAGGTAACATTGCCCCATTTTTCTTCCTTTAAGGTGAGAAATTTGTTCTGATCTCCAGTCATGTGTTTTAGACATCCACTATCAATGTATCATTAGCTTCCTTTGTTGTGAGCATACAATCAAAGTCCACATTCTTCCTTCTTTTAATCTTCTTGCTTCCCTTTCCATGCATTTGTGTATTCTTCTCTATTCCTGGTAAGAACATCTTCTTCCTTGCTTTGCTTAGGAGACTTTATTGTGCTACTTTTCAAGTCACGTGTTATGTTCCCATACATTCAATATTGTAATCAATTAGGGGAGAAAGTGAATTGTAGTTTATTTCAACCATAACCTATGAGAACTTTTCATTTTTTTGCTCACATAATCATTCTTTTAGGTCTTATAAGATCCTATATTTCTATCTCTCACATGATCACTTCTTGTATAAGCTCTATAATCTATTGCTTTATAACCAAAATTATTGCAAGAAAAATAATAGCCAAGGAAGAGATTTTGGTACCAGGTTATGAAAGGCCTTCTTGGTGGATCAACCCTTCTAAACTCATCCTTGTTATTCTTGTGAGAAGAATTAGGCTTTTGTTGGTCCTCATTTCCTTTCCATTGTTGTTTTCATTGTTGATGCAATTTTTGAGAATATTAGCATATCTTTTAGGATTTTCTTCTTTTTAATTTTTTGATTCCTTTATGACCTTAATGATTACATCTCTCTTGGGGGTATTTTGTCTTTTATCATAGCCAAGACATATATTTCTAGTAAAATATAAGGGCAAGATAAAATTATCTGATTTAATCCTTTATGATTGCACATGGTCTTGAATTGAAAAAATCCTTACACATTAAGTGAACACTATATCCCATACCATCACAAATCTTTGTGTGGATCATGTAACTGGAATGTACTCCAACTTGTTTGAAGATAAAAATAATAGGAAGTATAAAAAACTTTAGCTATGTTTGTAAACAAGTTTACTCTAATTGATTCACCATGATATATACTCCCATATAGAATCAATCAAGGAAAATTTGTTGTCTTAATATAGATAACATCTATATACCATCTCAAGATTTATATCAAGGCTTAAGATGAACATCAAACATTACGATAAGTGAAATGAGGTTTAGGGTTTGATGGCATAGGATGTCTTCTTGCAACTCCAAAAGATATCCTTTTTCTGTCATTTGAATGAATTCCATGCCTTACAAACATTATTAAGTTCCCTATAGAGACATAATTGGTATTACCGAGAGGATGAAACTAAATGAAAATGCACCAAGTTTGAGTAGTTACAAGTGTTTCGGCTAGGGTTTACAAGTTTAAAGGAGTTTTTACGATTTCATTCAAAATTAATACGCCTTTTCTTTTGGACATCAAACTCAAGAGACCACATGAAATGCCTATGGTCAACCACACTTCCACCTATAGTTCCTATGACATAACCGTTCCCTGTGATAGTGTGGACCATCAAACCCCTTGTATGTCCTTATGTTTGAGTGTTTCCTTGTGATTTGATAAAGTAGTGTGTAAATGCAACAACATACAAATTTATAAGAAGAAGCAACCCATCTTCACTGGCGATTGATGTACCAAAAAATTGATATTATTCAATTATATGCAGAATTTAATTTGTTTGCGTAAACAAAGGGTAAAAAGACACCTTTTACCAATTTATATTCATATTCTTATTATATTTTTTTTTCAATTTCAATATTAATCACTCATGTTTTGATAAGTTTGTTAAATTTGTTAAAAAAATATATTTTAATAAAATTAAAAATCATAAATAAAATAATACAAATCAGTAATCACAATTATGAATAAACTAATACATATCAACTTTAAATTAATCATATATATCTTTTAAATTTTTAAATACAAGTGGTTGATATATATATATATATATATTAAATTAATTATATTTTCTTTAAAAACTATTAAATATACATGGGATAGTTATCTATATTCTCGCAATTTGATGCCTAGTAATGCATGACTTGTAATTTCCACGTAATTATTGTGTCATACTGTATCACTTATCATTACCAAGTAAAGTATTTTTATTTATACATATAATTAATTCAAAAGCTTATTTTGAATATTTTGAACTAATGATGTTTCCGAGAGGTCAATTATTTATTTAATGTCTAGTAGTTATCTTATGGAATGACTTCGTCAATTGGCATGAAAAATCCAAGTGTGATGGAAAAGGAAATGACTTTGTCCCATCAAAGAAAAATAGTGTGATAGATTTATTAAAATATTATAATTAAATGTTTAATTTTTAATAATAAAATAGAGTTGTAGTGATTAAGTTAATTGATTGAACTAGGATGTTTTCGTTCAAGAGTATTGTATTTGAAAGTAATCTTTAAAGCAATAGTATATATATATATATATATATATATATATATATATATATATATATATATATATATATATATATATATATATATATATATATATATATATATATATATTTCGAAAGATAATTTATATTTTAATATGGTAAAAATATATATGAAAATATTTGAAGTTTTAATAAGTGATAGGAAATATAAATCATAATAATATAATTTTAAGGTTATTATCAAGTTAAACATCAAATTGATATATGATATTTTATTGTTATGAGATAAGGGATATATATATATATATATATATATATATATGTTATTTTTGCATTGACTCAACAAATATTTACATTATATATGATAAAATTACTTTCTTTGGTCTGCCATTTTGGAAACCAAACTAGAGACAATAGAGTCAAAAAATAATTAAACTAATTGATTGTCCAAGATTGTTATAGGATATTTTGTCACACCTGATCAATCATCCTCCTAATGGGATCAATCAACATCATATTCCTCCTTTACATCATCATTGCACAAAGCCCTATGCATGACTCTCTCATTCCCCACAGTTTCTACCCTGAACTACATCATCTGAGCCAGTTTTAGGACCAACGCACCCTGGCCTCTTAGTGGAAAGTGTTCACCTACATGTTGCTCCACTGCGGCCTCTGTTGATCACCTATAGTTTGCTCTCCTTGCACCTATGTTGGTTCTAGAAATCTAGGAAAAAAAGAGAGAATCTTGAAGCCTCCATTTCCAAAAGCTTCTAGGATTTGTTGTAACCCTTTACCTCATGTAAAACACTCGAATCCTATCCTATCCTACCTATGATTTTCCATCCCTTATCCTTAGATCTCATCCTCCTGTCAAGAGTGGATCTCAATTCCAAGATTGGTAAAAGGATAAGAACTCCCAACTTACCTTACTCCTCTATATATTTACAGCATTCCATATGTAAGGGGTTGGCTTTTGGAGAGTGATTATACCCTTATGTTGTTGTTGTGAGAGTTATCCTTTCATGCATTTACGGTAATTGGAGGTATACTTTGTGACAAAGGAAGGACAATTCAACAACATGGAGGAGCACTTCTACAAGATCGACACCTATTTATGGTTGTAACTCACTCCATTTATATCAATACAAAGAGTTCTTTTGTTTACCTATATGTGAAGTCGTTATTTCATGTATTTCAATACCATGTTGATATGTTGAATGAAGTAAATAGATGATGCTACATATATCTCATAGTTTCTTGGCTTGTGTTGTCTAGTTGTGCAAGTTCTAATTTTGGTAACTAGAGCTAGGATTGGAGCATTCAAGCCAAAGAATGAGTGAAACATACAACAGATTCCAGGTAGGTTTCTTCCCCTCATCTAATTACTTTAAGGAAAACATTCAGTCATTTTTCATTCTACTGTTTTAGGTTAGTCACCAAACCTAGGGGAGATATTTATGTCTGCAATCATGAATCCCGCATAACAAAGATTATCAAAGACCCAAAATAGTTGCTACCCCACCAGGGGTGAAACCAACAACATGAGACAAAATGAATAGTCTTAGTGGTTTGCAAATATTGAGAAAATAAGAAATATAAACTAACTAAAGACTCAAAGAGAAACATATCTATAGCCCTAAGGGCCAACTTGAATAGCAATAACTGAAATGAAAATGTATGGAACCTAAGCATTAGGATGACAATGAAGTATCAAGGTTGATAGGTTGTTCCTCAACCTTGCATGGCAAGGGAATTGGAAATCTAGGTGGATAATCCATCTCAAACCTAGCTAGCAGACATTCCACATCAAGCATAAGATCTTTCAGCTCATCTAGGTTGTGCAAAAGATTCCCTGTGGTAATATCTTCTATCAACCCGAATTTTTCCTAGCAGCAACTTGACATGTCAATATAAATAAACAGTATGCAAATAACGATTTTGGTGGCCCCATAAATTACCTGTATCTGGAACCCAAGACATAATGGCAACCGTGACGTAATAAAAAATGATAACTCTTTAAATTTATATATTATATTTTCTCTTTATTAAAATTTTACTCTTAAAAAACCCAAAAGACTTCTAAAATTATTTAATTTTTAAAGTTGGCTTTATGGCTAAATAATCATCATGGCCAAGACTTTATATATAATTAAACCTTATAAATAAATAAGGCCTAATGTCAAGAAACACCACAACTGAAACATCATATATATCATATAAAACTATGTTATAAATAAAACTTAATTTATTTAAAGCCTTTGTGTAAACACTTACTGATATTGTTTGACACGTAGCCCCAAGGTATTTCCCCAGAATTTTCATGAGAGTTTCCTTTCATTTCTCTCCGGGGTTCACCTTCAGGGTGAAGCAAACAATTATGATAGCATAACGTGTGGGTCCCCTCTTCCACACAACTTACCCATATTTCTCTTTTCAAACCCTTATTCCACTATATTGACACATCATCCCAAAAGGATCTTCCTTAGTAATTTCATTCATCACTCCATTCAAAAGTGTTGGGGATTAACTCCGCAAAATAGCTCAAAAATACACATATGTGTATGGGTCCCCCTCCCACATACATTTACAATTATTCTATTGGGCTTTGAATCCCCCACCTTCTATGTAATCCCAAGCCATTTTTTTCTTAGAATTTTTTATACATGCATCTTCAATCACCTCCAAAATTATATTCCTTAGGTGATTCAACCCCCCACATGGAATTTTCATTATCATGTGGCGTATCGCATTGGTCCATCATTTACCTCCCTTGTCACTTCACCCCAGAAACCTTTTCCTCTACCCTTTTGTGAAGCATTTACATAGTTTCTTCCGGAATCCTTACATAGGTGACATGGGAAGCCACATTGGTCAATGAGGCACCCATTATCCCAATTAAATTATGTCAATTGTCACATAATACAGGTCATTAGATCAATTCAAACATTGGTAAATGTGTGCCCAAACATTTCATTTTTTGCCTTTTCCACCTTTCAATCTTTTAATCTCTACATTTGTAGGTTAGTGAATTAATTAGTGTTATTACATTGAATTGATGTTGTTATCCCATGTTACACCATTTCTAATCCTTTTTTTTCATTTTATAGTGAGATTCTTCTGTGAGATTTGTTAAACTTGCTAATATGGGGAAATCAAAGAAAAAGTAGCATGTTCAACAGACAGTGGGGCCAAAACTAGAGGAAATTAATGAAAAGAACCTAAACACATTCCTTTTCCTCGATGCAATCTGCACAATGGATTCTAGCATCTCCTCATGGTATAAAATGTATAACGCTCTATAAGAATAATTGATGGATGAAGAGGACTCAAAAACGATATTCACAACCATAAGAAGAAATGCAACTTCTTAGGAAACACTCCATAACAGCAAAATTTTTCTTACACAGAGTTGTCACTCATTCAAGGCTTCTCCCCTACACTGATATGATTCGTTGGGTGCTTGAACATGTGGAAATTACCGAGAGACAATTTGTTACTCCCTGCGGAAAATCAATTGGCTCCTTCAAATCGAAAGATATTCAAGGTATGTACCAATTACCAAAACTCGAGCTGGTGTACAATACCGAATTTGTTAAGCATTTTGTTCAAGTGGAATGCAATAATTCTAAGAATCTTCTTCCTAGTTTAGTTAAGGGTTGGCAGTGAGACCCTAATAAACATAAGGAGGAGTCATCCCATGTATACACTATAGATTCCTTGAATTGTTATGTTCAGCTATGTGACCTTTATGTTATGTAAACTCTTTTCCTATCAGGATGTCTTACATTTCCCACTAGAAAGGGTCCCACTCATCCAAAGGGCTTCAAAGTGTTTTACTTTTAATTGGGCTAAAATGTTGTCCAATAGTATTACTAAAGATATTATCTAATTTCACTCCAAGCAAACTACCACCCTTCTTTCTATATGTTATCTTTCACAATGGACACCATCTATTTCTCTATGGACTTTCTAGCAATGGGATGGAAATGGACACCTACCAACCCCCTGCCTATTCACCTTTATCACAACAAAGTGTGGGAAGAAAACTACTTCACACATTTATATCAAATTTTCCATCTTGTCATAATTCCCATCTGCCAAGTAGTTTTTAATTCTAAACCCATGAGCATTTCCTAAGATGTTATGGATTTTCTGTTGAGAATTGGAGAATTTTTTGCAAAGTATCTTTTTACTTATATTAGAGTTTAGGAAAGTTATGGAGCTCCACACGTCTTACCACTATATATACTGTACAGACTCCTAAGTAAAGATTTTGTCTACAAAATAGTGGGAAAAGGGGTAGTTCTCAAACTTAAAAGATCTTCGAAGAAAATTTGGCCCAAGTTTCCTATGAATATTGGGATTTACACTCTTCAAAATTTTGGCCATGCCTAGAAAGAATTGAAAACCTATAATGCTTTAAAATTGGCCACAATTCCTGTGAAATTGCATGATCCTTCTAAACTTATCGGGAACATAAATACAACTGTATGTGTTATAAGTATATCCATTAAACTTCGCCCTTTGATGAAATTTTCTATGAAGCTAATTCCTATCATGCTGTATGTATAAAAACTCAATAGTTAACCCCGGACGTCTATCAATAATTTCTAGTTTATAGAGACACAAGAAGGGTTTTATTACCACTAAATATGTTGAAATATCCAAAACAAGGAATAACAACAAAGGCTACAAGTTATTCAACATAGGGAACGACTTCACAAACAACTATGCATGTACAAGTGCCTCTAATTGAGTTTGTTGTCTCTCCCAGAGACAACCTCGGATTGCTTACAAGACCAGTGCCAGGGCATATCTAGATTGGTGTGTCTCAAATGATTTATAAGAAACCAGATACATCACTTATGTTCTATACATACATACATACATATATATCTATATATATATATATATATATATATATATATAAGAAATGGGTCGGTTCATTTATTCAAAGAAATAAGACATGAATTTTTGGTACTTCTTCACAGGCTCAGATCTCAGAAATATGCATAAAAATAGTGGAGTTTGAGTAGTCCAAAGGCTTACAATTTAATAATCTTTTGCAAAGCAGATGAAAGAGGAAAAAGAGAAGGAGCAACTCATTGCATAGAGCATAAGGCTTCAAGACTTCTACACTTAACACATAGAGCTTGAGGCATTAAGGATTTCTCTACTTATTTGTGTTACAAACCAGAATAATGGATTAAGGAGGGGTTGAATGTGATGATTCATGTGTTGCAGATTTAAAAATATGATTTCAATAGTCCACACAGGTATATGCATCAACAATATTGAGACAAGTGAATCTGTGATATAATTACAGGCACTTGCATTCACATATCAATACAAATAGATATATGAGGAAGCTTGAAATGTTTCTAACCACCATAATTGCATGAATACAAATAAGAAATATGAACACAAATTTGGTTTCAACAGAGAGAACACATAATGTAATTATTGAAGAGGGAATCACCACCATTCCCTTGATATTCTAAAAAACCTGTGTTACAAAGAGATACAATATGAAAATAGCATGTAGTGTTTTCTATAGAATTTCTTAACCTTTTCTAAGTCTTGATTTCCCCTATTTATATGGAGAGGGGAGAAATAACATTCATTACACCAAAATATCTTTATTCTAGACTCAGTTGTCAGGTCGACTAGCTGTCTTCGTCATAAATGTCTTTGTGGCCCAAAATATTATAGAATTAAATGCCTCGAGAAAGGAGGCATGTTACAGTACAACAAATAAATAACCATAAGATGTAAAATATACAAATATCTCCTTGCCCATCTTGTGATCATCTCTATTGCAGGATTTGTTCTACTTAAGGCATGGATTCCTACACTGCTTCACCAACCTCTATCTTTTCTACCTTTATTTCCTTTGACACTGGCTCCCAGACCAGTGTCACAATGGGCTTCTTCTGTATCAGCCCATCCCGTGCTTTGAATGCCCCATCTTCTCTTCTTAAAACCATAGTTGTCGACCCATCACGCCATTTAAACCTTTGTCCTGCACTATCGGTGCCTTGATGTAGTGTAACAACGAAGTCTCTCAGTCGCAGACTTTTTACCTCTAAAACAAGCGAAACTAGCACTTTTTTATTTCCCCCTTAGCCCCTCTTTATTATAGCCCCTTGTGTGACTTTCCTCATATGACCGGGGGATGGAACCAGGGGCTTATCCCTTTGGGCACTAAGGCTATCAACAGCTGTGTGGGGACCTTTTCCTTTTATAACTTGAATCACCCTCAGTGATGCCTTTTTACTGCATCGGCTAAAATCCAGACACGAAATCTTTATCAAATAGAACCTATGAAACATCACATCCGGGGGCCTTTTTCTTTGTTACTCAGAATCCCGCATCCTGGCGATGAATGCATTTTTCCTTAAGTTTCTCCCCTACGCAATTGCAATCACTGATATCTGGGATGACATCATTATTGCCACATGTCACCCTATGAGTGGTGACATGTGTCGGCCGGAAATGTGCCTATAGAACCCCTAAAAACGTCAAAATTGCTTGACAAGTGTCCTTCATACTGCCATGTCATCCATCAGGACCAATCATATTACACCACATGGCCCCCAGGAAGAGAGAGAAAATGGCCTGCCTGGCCCTGTTTTTGCATGGGTTTCCTTTTTTAAATAATTTTGGCCTTCCCTGACGATCTTATACTAAATCACAAAATCACAACCCCGCAAGGTTTTTTGGGAGGTAGCCCCTTTGTTCCTACAATCGCCGATAGTGCGGGATTGCGGGATGCGGAATTGCCCATCACCAAGATGATGTGTCACCATACCACCACGTGGACGAGAGAGAAGGGGGCAGCCTAACATTTATTTTACAATGCTTTTCCTTTCTAAATGAATTTCCACCTTTCCTGAAACCTTTACATTGCATAATTGTCCCCCTTACAATCTTGGAAGGAAAACCCCGCAGATCACCGATATCCAGGACTTTGCCAATATGTCGGTGCACCAATGCCACATGGAGGAGGGAGAAACGGGGTGGCCCTGCCTTAGTTTTTCTCTAAATTCCTTTATTAAATTAAATTGGTCCTCCCTGGAGATTTAACACTACATCAGTGATTTCCCCTCACAATTTCTTGAGGATGACCCATTAGGTATTGTGGGGGCCATGCAAGACTGTGGGATGCAGGACTTTGACAATGCTGATATAGGGATTCACTCTGCCTGGGACCCCCGACCTTTGATAAACTGTACTGCCATGTGGAGGAGAGAGAAAGGGCCTGCCTATCCTTGTCTTTGTGTGCATTTCCTTTGTAAAATGAAATCAGCCCCTCCCCCACTATTAACACTATTTGCATACTCCCCCCCCCCCCAGAAATTCCTCAAGAATGGCCCATTGGTATTGCGAGGGCCATGCAAGACTACAGGATGCAGTATTTGTCTGTCGCCGATCGTCGATAATCCTATGAACTCCCAGGGGCCCACCGATATGTTCAATAAGCTGATGTGCGAGACCATAATGATGTGGGATACGGGATTGTGGGGTTCCCAATATGCTTGACTTTTTATGTGTGGGGTCCTCTGATAAACTCTTTTCCTTCATTTCAAGACAACAAAACTCCTGATCTTCAACAAGACATATCTTATGATCCAGAAGTCCATTTTGGGACTTCTATATACCGTGGGAAAGCTCGTTCCAAGCGCTATGTAATGGAGTGGGACTTACTTGGATCTTAGAGCTTTTGTGGCCTAGGAAGATGGCTTAAAACTTCACTTCTATTGGGCAACCTTGACCAACTAAAACCCATAATACAGTGAGTGACAACATTGGCTCCAACTGGGGACAATGCCTTGCTGGAAATGTGCTGAGAACCTGCAAACTAGTAGTTTTTCCTTCCATTGGGAATGGATTCGTTCTTAAACAAAATATAATTATGTGAAAAAAGAATTTTTTATAATAAACTGAAAAATTCAAATAACAATTTCAACGCACACACCAGATATTTACAATGAGCAAGAGACAGATATCTCTAATTCTGAAAATAAAATTTTAGGAACTGACCATTTACAGGCAGTTCCATCTATTCACCATCCAATTTTTCAAGCATGTAAGTGTTATTTCCCCTCTCTTTTACAATCTTGAAGGGGTCAAACCATAACAGATCAGATTTCCCATGTTTTCCTTTGTCTTCTCGTCGTACATCCCACATGAGAACTAAATCTCCTTGCTGAAGAGGTCTTTCCTTAGCCTTCTTGTCAAATAAAGATTTCATCCTTTGCTAGTAGCTTGACAATTTGGTCCCCACCTACTCTCTATTTTCGTGAAGCTCCACCAGCTGATTTATCCTTCTAGTCAAAGCGTTTGGCTCTTCTTTGGCTTCTTGTAGCAACTTAGCTATTGGCATTGCTAATTGGATCAGGAAGACATTAGCCTTGCCATATACTAGCTCAAAAGGTGATTTCCCAGTGGATTGTTTAGGCGTTACTCAATTAGCCCATAGAGAAAACTTCAGTTGGGATTTCCAGTTCCTTTGATTTCCATTGATGGTCTTCTTTAGCACTCTCACCAAAGTTTTATTTGAAGACTTAGCCAAGCCATTCCCTTAAGGGTAGTATGTAGTGGAGTGTCCAATAATGATATTGAATTTATGGCAAAAGTTGGTGAACTTGGCAGATTTGAAGACCTGTGCATTATCAGTGATAATTTTAAAAGTACACCCAAAGCGGGATAGTATATTCTCCTCTATGAATTTTATCGTCACTGAGTCAGTAGGATTTCTAACTAGGATAGCCTCTACCCACTTGGTGAAATAGTCAATGGATGTTAAAATCCATTTGTGTTGGACACTGGATGGTGGGTTTACTTCTCTAATGAATTCCAGTCTCCACTGTCTAAAAGGATCCTCTATGTGCACAGGAATCAGGGGGAGAGGAGAAAACAATTGCCATTTATAACACGACCTGACCTGGGAATAAACATCTCCAAATAGCATGGTCCAGTAGAATCTTGTCTTAAGTATTTTATGTGTTGTTTTCTTCCAACTGTAGTGTCCTCCACAGACTCCCCTGTGGAAATATTCAATCACTTCATGAGTTTCTCCCTCCACCAAACATAGCAGTAATACCCCCACTGGGTCCTTCCATTAGAGCAGTCCATTGGATATAATGTATTTTTGTGCCTGCATTCTCAGACTCCAGTATTTATATCTATTCAGTCCCAATGGGAATATTAGGAATAAGAGGTAATGAACAATGTTCTTATACCTGGGCGATCCCTCATATTTGGCATAGATCTTCTACTCAGTTGCTTTAATTCCACTCTGTCGATCCTCTGGTTTGCCTTCCTCTATGATCAAGCTTATCCCTAGAGCTTTGCAGTTGGATTCAGATAGGATATTGGCCAACCCTTGGCCTTTAATGAGCTTGGTAGGCTTTATTTCTAGCTCATATTCTTGTATTTTAGCTATCCACCTGCCAATCTTTCCTTTGTTGTCTCCCTACACTAGGATGTCCTTGACTACAGTCATTGGGACGAACATTGTGATTCCTGATTGTAGCACATACATACTGAATGACTTGAGCGCCTTGACTAGTGTATAGGCCTATTTCTCCAGTATATTATATTTCAGCTCAGCATCCCTTATGACTTGGCTGAAAAAGGAAATGGGTTACTCATAACCTTCTTTATTTTTTTGTAATAGCACAATAGTGATAGTATGTGGAGAGGTGAAAGAAAAGATGTAGAAAGGCACCGAATAGTTGGGGTTGACCAGCACTAGGCCCTCAGCCAAGGCTTCTTTGATTCTAGTTAAAGAATCATAGGGGACAGATCTCCACTTGACTTCATTCTCCTTCTTAAGCATGTCTATAATACCTTTGACTATGTCAGCATAGTTGGGTATGAATCACCTTAAGGAATTTATCCTCCCCAAAAAGGCTTGGACTTATTTCTTGTTTCTGGGAAAGGGAATATGGCTGATGGATTTGACTCATTAAGGATCAATATTTACTCCTTCCTATGCTACTATGTGTCCAAGCAGCTTCCCCTCACTCAAGGCGAACTAGGAATTCTTAGGATTTAGAGAGAGACCATACCTTCTGCACTTCTAGAAGCTGAGCTTTAAATGGAGGATACACTCTTCATCAATCTTAGAAAAGATTGTTATGTCATCTAAGTATACTACCACGAATTTCTCTTGCTCACCTATGAAAGCTATGTCCATAGCTCTCTGAAATGTGGCCCCTGCATTTATCAACCCGAATGGCATGCAGGTGTACATGAATATTCCCCACAGGGTGGACCACAACTTGGTTATATCCGGAGAATCCTTCCATCATGGACATTCTAGATGCACCCATTACCTTCTGCAATATATTATCCATCTTAGGTAGAGGGTAGTTAACTTTTAGAGATGCCCTATTTAGATTATGAAATTCCACACATAGCCTTATCTCTTTATTCTTTTTCTGGACAGGGAACAAGTTGGCTACCCACTCAGAGTATCTTAAAGGTACTATGATCTTGGCTTGCAACAGTTTCCTTACCTCCTTTTCAATGGAGGGGAGTAAGAGTGGATTTATCTATTTGTGTTTCTGTTTGCATGGCTTTATCCCACTCTTCAAGTGAATCTTATGTTGAAGGATATTAGTATTAAATGATTTCAAATCATCACAAGACCAAGAAAAATACATCTTTATAAGTTTTGAATAGATTTAAATACCTTTTTTTGTATTGCAAGGGTATTTTTTTGGACAACCTGATCATCTGGGGTTCCTCCTATGATCTGATGTTGCAGTCTTCTACTTACTCATCCTTCTCGGGGACCATTTGTTTGGAGGCTATGTCATATTTATTAAAAATCCTTTATAGTGGAACAAGTCCATGAGGGATGGTGCTCCCTTTTAGTTGCAAAATTTTTTTCCCAACCATTATGTCTTTCCACGAAGTGACTTCTTGTTATGCATATTCTTCTTCTTGATTGATGGTGGAGTGGGCGAACTCCCCAATGACTTCTATGAATCTTTTCACCTTCTCATCATCTTCGAATACCCGCTAGTGTTTGACATTATTAGGTATTGAAGGCCTGTGTTTGACTTCTATATCATATATGAGGAGTGGATTCTGTGGGGGGCTAAAAGTGCTTGTAGCTACCGCAAGAGAGTAAGCCATCTTGTTTTCTTCCCTGGGTAGAAACTGGATGTCAAAGTCCAAGAATAAATGATCGATTAAGTCGCACACTTCATTTTAGTACATCCTCGGCCTAGGGTGTTTGGCTTGACATTGATTTCTAATTTTCCTTACGACCAGTTCAGAATCTCCATAGACTGTTAGGAATTCGATATTCATATTTTTTTTTTGTTTGTAATCCAAGGAGCAGTGCCTCATACTCTGCCACATTGTTGGTCACCTAAAATTCTAGTCTGAAAGAGAGGGGTATCAGGCTGCCCTCCAGAGACACCAAAAATATTCCATCTCCATTCCCATCTTTTGAGTTTACTCCATCAAAGTATAATTTCCATATTTTATTTTCATTTTCTAACAAGTGCTCTAAGTGACCTGTTAGTTGTACTAATGTTTCCTCTATGAAGGCCTCATCCTCTTCTAGGAATAGACAAGAGATTTCACTATCCTTCCCATGCAAAGGGGAGTTTTATGAGCCTTTAGCTGGGGTCATAGTTTTCACAAACGTGGATTCTCTGTACAACCTCCTTTGCTCACCTCCAAAAATGGGAATGGTGGCATAAGTCAGATCTATCTTGATAAATCCACCCACCTTGGAACCCCAAGATCTGGATAAGAGCATTCTAAAATGAGGAGGTATATCAGCCACCACCATATCCATTACCACACTTTTCACCGAGATCTGAGCCAGGTTTACTACCAGATCCTTTATCATGCCTACGCATTTGACTCTCTTAGAGTCAAAGGAGTATAGGTCCTTGTATGGTCTGGTGATCTCTAAAGCTAGTTGTTCCATTACTGATAATGGCATGCGGTTGTGTGAGGCCCTGGAATCTAGCATGAAATTATGCAATAAAATGTCATGGATCACCAAAGTCACATACAGAGGTGCAGTAGAAGGATCCAACTCTTCCACATGCAGCCCAAAAACAACCATGGACCTCTCCTCTTAGAGGTTTAAACTATCCTAGGTTTGTGCTAAGGTGACTAGATGCATCAATTGAGAGACTTGGCCTTTGTAATTAGGCTACTTTAGAAGCTCAGTCAAAGGAACATGAATTTTTACCTTTTCCAACTCCTTCTAGAGATTGAATGTGGGTTGGGCATTTTCTATATCTCTTGTCTCTGTCCTTTCTCCCTACCCGCTGGCAATTTTAGGCAGAACAGGTGCCTCCTTTTCTGTGTATCCCTTAGGACCATTGCTTTCCTTATCGGCATTGACTCCTGTGTTGGGTGGGTCAGGATGGAGCTTACCTTTCCCTTTGTCTGGTGTTGGAGGAACCACTTAGGGAGCAACTTCCCCTTGTTTTTTTGGTTCTCTCGTCCTCTTCTTTGAATATATTAGATTATACTTACGTTGGGGTTGTTCTTGCATGAAATCTACAAACTATTTGCAATAATAATCCATATCTTACTCACCAGTTGTTGCTTCTCTATCATGACTGGCCTCCTCATGCGCCGCATTCTCATGTTATTCCTCGACAAAAGTAGAATATATTTCCCTTCATATTCTATGTATCCAAAAATTGTTCATCGAGAACATCTTCCAAGTATAAGGGATGAGGGATCTGATCAAGTTGTTCCTTTCTTTCCCTTGGAAGTAGTTGTAGCGGAGGCCTTTTATATTGCGGGTTATAGCCCCAGTTGTTGACTTGAGAATTCTGTCTGGAGAGGTTCTTATTCTCAATTTCAAGTTTTCCAACCTTTTGTGATAAACTCCTAATGAGTTTGTACAGATCGTCCCACTTCGAGTCTGATGATTCTCTATCTTGACCAAAAGAGGATGCATTCTTTCCCTATTTTTGGTTTAGTAGGTTCTTGCTTTACCCTTGAATTCCTTGTCGAGGATAGATTTTCTTCTACTTCGAGGGCATCGATCTAAAGTTGGTCCAGAGTGAGAGAATTCCTTTCTCTCAGGATAAAACCAACATCGAACTCAAAGGATCCCAAGAAAACCACACGAGCTACAACTGGAGGAGGCTTTATGTCAGCTGGCAAGTTATTGTACTACTTTTTAGAGCCTAGATTTACTTTAGGCTGAAAAGGTAGGATCCAGGGCCAACATCAAACCATGCTGAGCCTGGTAGCTAGCCCTACCAGGTCAGGAGAGGGCTCTCTCCGGTCAATCTCATAAAATGATGATCTATAAGGCTTGAGATGACTGAAATATCTTTTGATTTGAGGCTAGGTATATGTGCAAGAGAGTTTGATTTGATAAAATAGTGATTTGTTGGCTCAAAGGGAAAGACACATTTTAGGGTGCGGGGATTAAGGCTCAGTTCTGCAGAGATCTCGATGGGGCAAGGTAGGCAATCGTTTTGGCACTTAAATTTTAGTGAGATGGAAGGAAAAGATAGGTGAGGTGTTGAAGAGGGAAATAGCAATCATGAATCCTCCCCAAACAGCTGAAAACATCAAACAACTAAAGCAAACTTCAAGTAGAGCATTTCACTTTCAATGAATTCTACTTACACTCTTGTTTGTTTAGTTAAAAAGAAATAAGATAGAAATGCAATCAAATAAACAAATTCACAATCACAAAGAGAAGCACTGTACCAAGACAAATTTCCACATGAATCCCAAAGAGTGCTGCAAATCCTGGTCTCAATTCCTTAGCCAAAATACTGAAAATGAATGTACAATGAAGCCCAAGGCTTTCTCAAGAGTCCAACCATGCTAATGACTGAAAAATAACATAATATAGACAAACATAGCTCATCCTTGCCTCTAGGGTTCGAGCTCACAAGATTAGGATCTGATCCAACTGATTGTAAACTGAGAACTAGAAACTAGGCAACATAACAGCATGCCTCTAGAAACAAGGGAACTGATTCATTCGGTTTCAAACAACCTCTAAACTGATGAATCTACCTATACAAGTGAAAATCCAACATATTTACATCATAATCCATCAATTTTCATCAAATTAAATCATAAATTTTCCATTAGGAAAGTGAAAAAGTCAAACTAGGCGAAGTTGGGTGAAAAACACAGCAAAACTTGGTCAAACTAGCAATTTTTCCTCTATGCGCCACGCTTGATTCTCTATGCGTAGCGCCTGTTTGGACCCACTTTTGGAGACCTTTCCGATGTCCGAATGAGCTCCATGTGTGCTTGCTGGAAAGATATGCCTATCTAATTTCCCAACCAAGTGGATTTTTTCAATTCGGCCTCCATTTGCCCCCCCCCCAAAAAAAATCCATTCTCCCAACACTACTTCCTGTGTGTCAAAATAGGGGCAGTGAGGTCATTTTTTGAGTGTTTTTTGACCTTTTGAGGACTCAAAACCTGCCCAAATTTCTTGGACAAAGGTAGACAAGTCTAATTTTTCATGAAAAATCCAAAAATTCTGAGTTTTTGATATTTGGAGGCCTCTAGCAAAAGCGAGCGCCACGTGGTGCAGCGCATAGGGCAAAAAAACCTGTGTTAAAAATTTCTATGCATAGCGCCTTTTGCAGACCAGTTTTGAGGGCCTTCCCGGTGTCCAAATTGGGTGAAAAATAGCTAGTTGGAAATATTATTGAGTCTAATTTCCAACCCAACTTGAATTTTTCAATTTGGAGTTCATTTTCCCTGTCAAAAGTCAAATCTCCCAAGACTGGTCAAAATGTGCAAAATGAGGCTGCCTAGAGGCAGAGTGTTGTTGCAGTCAACTTTTTAAGGTCTTCGTCAACCCCAAATTGAGATCATGATAGCTCATCCGAAAGCTATTTGTGTATAATTATCATTTGACTCATCATACAAGTCATTTGGCCAACCAAGCTAGGAGAAAACTTGATTTTCCCAAGGTCACTTCAGAGGTGCATCAATTCTCCTGAGGCAACTGTATTTTTGACATTTCTCTAAAACCATGACACCTGTGTAAAAAGTGAAGGAGGTTTTTCTTCCTTGGCCTATTTTGGACAAAAACCTCTCTTAGTTTTCCCAAATTCATCTTTTCTTGCTCAGAAAGATCATTGAAGTAAAACCTATCCCGATGTGTGGAACAGGGGATTTGTCGAAATGAAGCGAAATGAAGGGGATAAGGGGCTTCTAAATTCTTGGGAAAATTCTTGGAAGTAGGGAGGGATGTTAGGAAGTAGGGGAAAGTGGAATTTCAAAGATTGACTGAGGGGAAGGGGTCCAAAAAGGAAAAACACAGGCCTAGCCCAGAAAATTGTCAAGTTGTAGCAAGAAACTAGGGTTTGTGCGAAAATGAGGAATTTGAGGGATATCAGTGATGGGAAGTGTTTAATAAGGTACATTAAGGATAGGGGAAGGTGTATGAACATCAGGATACAAATTTTTCTGATGATTTGACCATCCAAGAGAAATTACCTTCAAAACCCTAGGAGAGGGAAATGAACCTTACTTAGGCACAACTGAAGTATGAACAAGGTGTAAAATGACCCATTGGAACCTGACATGATGATGAAAACCCTCTGAATGATGGTACACTCAGCCGAATGGTGACATGAAGCTCTTGGGACAACCATTAGGGTTTGGGAATTTTTAACTAGGGTTTGGGATAGTTAGGACTAGGGATTTGGGAAAATGGGAATTGGGGATAGGGATGAGTGAATTTAGGGGTATGTGAATTTGGGGAATAGGGAAAACAAGGGAAATATGAAATAAGGGAGTGATGAGGTGAGGGGATACTTGGTAGAAAAACAGTCAATACAAAACCCTAGCAGCAATCTCCTTTGAAAATTTTGAAGAGATAGGGTTTGTTTTCCTTTAAACATTCACCATGCAACAAACACCATCAAACAACCATCAAATTTGGATGAAGAGCAATGGAAAAGGGTCAACCTACTTGGACAGGTGGCAATCCACGCGTTTTGGGTGATTTTGGAGCAAGTATTTGAAATTTCAAGCTTGTTGGCTTTGTGCGCCGCGCCCAGTGTATGCGCCGCACCAGTACAAAATAACACTGAAAATCGTGGCCCTATGCACCGCGCCTTTAGATTTGCACAGTTTTGCTTCAAACTTGCTTCATTTCTCCAACACGGGCTTCTCTTGCTTAATATGTCTTCTTTGAATGCAAATGAGCTCTTTGAACATGACCAATGAGTTATATACAAGAGATTTTAAGTTTTCACTTATCAACAGCCCACTTTGTAATGTTTGCATTTGACTTGCTTTTCAAACTCTGTTTTTGGGCAGTTTGATTTATTTTTGCCTGTGATGAACTAAATGCTTTGATTTTTTGTTTGCCTTCCAGAGGATGGAGCAGCTAAAGTTTGGGAAGGAGACCAAGGTTGCCTCTGAGCTTATTTACATTCAAGAGAACTAAAAATACATGAATAAATACAACAAAAACCTAGAATACTCTATTTTTCCTCAAAACAGAGTTTTGAGGAAAAATACATTGCTAAGCAATTTATTATGAACTTTTTTGGTACTGGAACTTCCTCATGTGCCTGCTGACTATTATTGGACATTTTTAGACCTTTTTGATGAAACTCTAATGAAACCCTAGACCTAAATGACAATGAAACCCTAGAAAAGACTTCTGCAATCTTTCAGACAAAAAGGTGACTGTGTACAATTTTTCATGAAAAACATGAACCAGCAGGTAAATGACATGAGGGAAACTATAGGAGAAGCCACTACCGTCAGATGATCCATGCTCCTAATGGAATGCAGCTGACTGAGCGAGACACCTAATATGCAATGCAACAAGAGGATTTTATCTCTGATGGAGGGATGAAGATACCGACACTAACACTACTTATTGAATCTTTTCATAAATTCTGAAGTATCCTCCTTCGGTATTTTTCTTATGGCATTAAACTCGGTGAGGAAGTACTCATGATTCCTCTTTTCTCCCCATTTCTAGGTGAAATCATTTTCCAGCTCCTCCCAGGTAGTGATGGAGGCATTTGGTAGGCCTTTGAACCACTTTCTGGCTTCTCCATCAAGACTTTGACCACATCCAGTTGTTCCACATTTAGGTTCTCATAAAAGGCACAAAAGGTTTTTATCTATCTCTGTGTTGTATTATCATATTCCCCATTGAATCTAGGAAGAATCTTAAGGTAATCTTGGGGCATGACACTTAAGGGATGAGGTATATCAAGAGGTGCATACTTATTTAGAAAAAATCCTGGAAGAGCCATCTGGATTAGTGGAGGAGGATTAAAATTTGCTTGAGGAACTTGGGTCAAGACCATAATGTTTGGAGGGGAAAGAGGGTATGTTAAGGCCTTAGGAGTAAGTCTTGAATAATGAGCAATAGTAAGCTGAGAACTGGATGAGGGAACTTCAAAGGCTAGTGAGATGGTAGCACAGTCAGGGGGAGTTTTCTCTTTCCATATTTTCTTGGAAAATAATTTTTTAAGGTCAGATACAAATGGGGCTTTCTGCTAGGATGTATCTAAGTGAGTATGAGGCCTTTTAAAAGCCATGGTTATGAATGATAATGAGGGGGGTGTAGAGTCTCCAAGGTCATATGAATGCAATCAGAACATACTTCGCTCACCTACACGAAGGGTGCTCAATTTGTCGTATCTTGGGGGGGAAATCCTTCAATAAGATCACCGAAAATGGTGCCAAAGGATGTTGTCTCTCCCAGAGACAGCCTGGGATTGCTTACAAGACCAGTGCCTGGGCACATCTAGATTGGTTTGTCTCAAATGATTTACAGGAAACTAGAGACATCACTTATGTTCTGTACATACATACATACATACATACATACATATATATAGGAAATGGGTTGGCTCATTTATCCAAAGAAATAAGACATGAATTTCGGGTACTTCTTCACAGGTTTAGATCTTAGAAATATGCACAAAAATAGTGGAGGCCAAGTAGTCCAAGAGCTTACAGCGTAATAAGCTTTTGCAGAGAAGATGAGAGAGGACAAAGAGAAGGAGAAACTCATCACATAGAGCATAAGGCTTCAAGACTTCTACACTTAACACATAGAGCTTGAGGCATTAAGGATTTCTATACTTATTTGAGTTACAAGAAGAAATAATGGATGAAGGAGGGGTTGAATGCTATGATTCATGTGTTGCAGATTTAAAGATATGATTTCAATAGTCCACACAGGTATATGCATCAACAGTATTGAGACAAGTGAATATGTGATATAATTACAAGCACTTGCATTCACATATCAATACAAATAAATCTATGAGGAAGCTTGAAATATTTCTAGCAGCCATAATTGCATGAATACAAAGAAGAAATATGAACAAAAAATGTGTTTCAGTAGAGGGAATACATATTGAATCCCTAAAGAGAATCACCACCATTCCCTTGATATTCTGAAAAATCTATGTTACAAAGAGATACAGTCTGAAAATAGCATGTAGTGTTTTCTATAGAATTTTTGAACCTTTTCTAAGTCTTGCTTTCCCCTATTTATCTGGAGAGGGGAGAAAGAACATTCATTACAGTAAAATATCTCTAGTCTAGACTCAGCTGTCGGGTCGACTAGCTGTCTCAGTCATAAATGGCTTTGTGGCCCAAAATATTACAAAATTAAATGCCTCAGGAAAGGAGGCACGTTACAGTACAACAAATAAATAACCATAAGATGAAAAATATACAAAGATCTCCTTGCCCATCCTATGATCATCTCTGTTGCAGGAGTTGTTCTACTTAAGGCATGGCTTCCTGCACTGCTTCACAAACCTCTATCTTTTCTACTTTTATTTCCTTTGGCACTAGTTCTCGGACCCGTGTCACAGTGGGCTTCTTCTGGATCAGCCCATCCCATGATTTGAATGCACACCCTGCTCTTCTTAAAACCGTAGTTGTCGACCCATCACACCCTTTAAACCTATGTCCTACACTATCAGTGCCTTGATGTAGTGTAACGATGTAGTCTCTCAGCCGCAGGCTTTTTACCTCTAAAACAGACGAAATAGGCACTTTTTGAATCCCATGTAGCCCCTCTTTATTATAGCCCCTTGTGTGACTTTCTTCATATGATCGGGGGATGGAACCAGGGGCTTAGCCCTTTGGAAACTAAGGATATCAACAGCTATGCGGGGGCCTTTTCATTTTATAACTTGAATCACCCTTAGTGACACCTTATTACCGCATCGACTAAAATCCATACACGAATTATTTATCAAATAGAACCTATGAAACATAGCATCCAGGGGCCTTTTTCTTTGTTACTCGGAATCCCGCATCCGGGCATTGAATGCACGTTTCCTTAATTTTCTCCCTTAGGTATCTGTGATCGCCGATATGCAGGATGACGTCATTGTTACCACGTGTCACCCTGTGAGTGGTGACACGTGTCACCTGAAAATGCGCCTATAGGACCCCTAAAAATGTAGAAACTGCTTGACACATGTCCTTTTAACTAGCACTTCATTGATGATCTCAGCGTCCATGTCAGCCATCAAGTCCAATCATATTGTGCCATGTGTCCCCCAGGAAGAGATATAAAATGGCCTGTCTGGCCCTGTGTTTTCATGGGTTTCCTTTGTTAAATGATTTCGCACTTCCCCGACGATCTTATACTAAATCGTAAAATCGTAACCCCTCAACGTTTTTGGGGAGGTATCCCCTCTGTTCATGCAATTTCCAATAGTGTGGGATTGCGGGATGTGGGATTTCCCATTGTCGATATGTCGTACCATCGTACCACCACCTGGAGGAGAGAGGAGACTGGCCAACCTTTTCTTTACCATGATTTTCCTTTGTAAATGAATTTTGGCCTTTCTCGAAACCTTTACATTGTATCACAAAATTGGCCCTGCACGGTCTTGGAAAGAAAACCCCACAAATCATCGATATTCGAGACTTCACCAATATATGGATGTGTCGATGCCACATGGAGGAGAGAGAAAGGGGGCGACTTTGCCTTAGTTTTTCTTTGAATTCCTTTGTTAAATGAAATCGGCCCTCCCCAGGATTTAACACTACATCGATGATTTCCCCCCACAATTTCTTAAGGATGACCCATCAGGTATTGCAGGGGCCATGCAGGACTGCGAGATGCGGGACTATAGGATGTGGGACTTTGACAAGGAATATATGTTGGATTCACTGTGCTCGGGGCCCCCGACCTCCGACAAACCATACCGTCATGTGAAGGAAAGAGAAAGGGCATGCCCGTCTCTGTCTTTGAGTGAATTTCCTTTGTAAAATGAAATCAGCCCCTCTGTGACTATTAACACTATCAAAATATTCCCCCCCCACAATTCCTTAAGAATGGCCCATTGGTATTGTGGGGGCCATGCAGGACTGTAGGATGTAAGATTTGTCCGTCACCAATCGCCGATAAGCCTATGAACTCCTAGAGGCCTGCTGATATGTCCAATAAGCTGATGTGAGGCACCACGATGATGCGAGATTCTGGGGTGCCTAATATGCTTGACTTGCTATGCTCGGGGTCCTTTGATAAACTATTTTCCTTCATTTCGGGTCAACAAAACTCCTGATCTTCAACAAACCATATCTTCTAATGCAGAAGTCCATTTTGGGACTTTTATATACTGTGGGAAAGCTTGTTCCAAGCACTATGAAATGGAGTGGCACTAACTTGGCTTTGAGAGATTCTATGTTCTGGAAAGGTGGCTTTAAACTTCACTTCTCTTGGGCAACCTTGACCAACTGAAACCCATAATACAGTGAGTGACAACAGAGTCTCAAGAACATACAACTTCAAAAATTCCAGAGTTCAGAAACATTATTAAGAATTTGAAAGTGTTTGAAAATATTGCTTCATAGCCTTTTAAGTGAGTAAAAGACACAATTATGATTGAAACAAACACTAAGAATACAATTAAACAACAATTTGTTTCTCCTCCTCCTAATGCTCCTAAGTATGCTCTACCAAAACCTGTGTAACAACCTCGGGTTAAAGTTTCATGAATAATGGATTTTAAAGGCAAAATAAGACCAAGGTCATGGGACAAGTATTCCAAGTTGAATGGTGGGAAGACATTATAGTGGGCATTACTTTTGGTTTAATAATGGCTATGGAAATTTGAAAAGGAAATGAAGCAATAGCTGGCAATTATTTATGAAAATATTAATTAATTGCCAACTATTAACTATAAAATATTATTCAAGATATATATATATATATATATATATATATATATATATATATATATATATATATATATATATATATATATATATATATATATAAATTTTAAGAAGTGGATTATTGAAGAGAATTATAAAGTTCAAGTCATTGAAAGTTCAAGTTTAATTCAAATTAGAAGAAGGGGTTAAGTGTTTATCATTAAAATAATTTTCATAAAGTGTCCAGTTATAAGTACCAATTTATGAGGGAACAAAAAAGGAAATAAGTTTTACCTAGGATATTATGGTAAATTTGACGGAAGGGAAAAAATGGAGTTTAATTCAATAATAAAGGAAGGAAGTTTTCCAGAAACTTCATATAATTATGCTTCAATGCTTTTAAAATTAAAGGGAGTCTTGCAAGAAAAGATGTTACTATTTATATCTCACCTGCTAAAGATAAGAATTATATAAACCCTAAATTCGCTAACCAATTGATGATTCCTAAGTCAAATATAATTGAAATTTAGACCTATGGAACACAAAACAATATGATATAATGGATTTACAATTAAATATTGGGTACTATACATTTATAGTGAAATTGTTTGTTTAATCCCTATGGGACGATCGAGGTGTCTTAACTTTGGGTTCCCCTAGGATGGAATCACTGGGGTCCTTCATCCTAAATAAAAAAAAGAATCTTTTGAAATTTTCCTACAAAAAGAAGAAGATAACACTACAGGATGTTACATTGAGGCCAAATTCAATTACACCAGAAGACATAAAAGATATCTCAAAAGTAATTCTTCAAGAAAACCAAAACGAAATGCAAAATATGCAGAAGGAATTTGAAAATATTATCGCAGAAAAAAATGAAGAAGTTTCTCGCCTTAAGGACCATAGCGAAAAACTACTTGTTCAAATTAAGAAACTTAAAAATGATAAGAAATCACTAGAAAACAAACTAGAAGAACTTATGATGAAAGAAGCATTGAAATCTTCAAAAACGTAATAGTCCTAGTCAAAGAAAAAGCAATGAATATTGATCTCATCAATTCAACAACTCAAGATGATGACAAACTAGTGGAAGTAAGAACATATTCATATGTTGCAGTTCAAATGACGAATATTTCAAGTGAATATCTAGTGATTAACCAAGTGACTTTCGTACCTATAGGAAATTAGATACTTCAAGTAAATCAAGAAA
Organism: Pinus tabuliformis; assembly: GCA_031772625.1. NCBI lineage: Eukaryota > Viridiplantae > Streptophyta > Pinopsida > Pinales > Pinaceae > Pinus > Pinus tabuliformis. The sequence goes on along the minus strand of CM062815.1, from coordinate 341,064,741 downwards.
TCGACATCAAAAAGTTAAGGTGAAATTAGATCTTAAGAAATCCTTATCTACATCCGAATCACAATAGTATACATCTCAGCCAATATGCACATATATATCACTTAGACTAGAAACAATACTTATGTTCCAAAGAATAGTGATGTTAGCATAATCTAGACTAGAAATAACAACTTATCCCAGCTTATCAAGTAATTGAAAATTTCCATAGAAGATTGGTTTATGATGGTCAGATCCTTTCTCAATTAGAAAATTTTGTTTATCACTCAAAATATCATATCATCATATATCATCGAAGATGACAATTTTAAGAACTCTAAAAGATACAAAGAGATTACAAGACAAAATAAATAGATGACACGTCTTATTAATAATAAGCTTTGAGGACAAAGACTTTTGAAGAGAAAGGAAATGTTACAAATAAAAATATATAAAAATAATACAAATTATATAAATAATAATAATCATAAATAATAATTAGTTATTAAAGAGGCATGTCACTATGGACATGACCGTTCATGAAGGGGCACCTGCCTAGCTATATAGGTAGGTATATAAGCAGCCCCTCATTTGTAAAACATATTATCACATCTCATATCCCATATCAATTCTTTTATACACTATTCAATACATACATTCTTCCTCAATGGGTGTCTTTGTATTCCAAGTTTTATGAAGATTATTGTGAAGTGCGAACTTTGTTTGTTAAAGATAAGTTGCAAGAACATTGTTTATGTTCAAAATAGATGCCCACATTGAATCTTGGACTACAAGACTCCTGAAGAAGTATTCACAAGTGAGAGACCAAATGTTGAACATTTGAGAATATTTGGTTGTCCTATTTATGTTCATTTTCCCAAGGAAGAAAGGACAAAATTGGAACCTTCCATGAAGAAAGGAACATTTGTTGGTAACAGTGAAAACTCAAAGTCCTTTAGGTTCTATGTTCTAGGGAAAATTTTTATTGAAACCTGCAGGGATGTTATATTTGCTGAGGATGTTGCCTTTTGGAAGTCTAAGGGTTCACAATTAGACTCTAATGATGAGATACAAATGGATCAAAATAATGTGGAATCGAAATCTAAAGAACTTGAACTGATGAATCAAAACCCTCATGAAGAATCTGATGATCCTGAACTTGTTGAATCTATAAGAGCCATTGTACCTAAGACTTGAAAAATATATGCTTGCTTGAACGAACATTGAAGGAAGCTGAAGGAAATATTGCACCTCGTGGGACCTTCAGGGAAAGCAAGAAGCTGAAGAAGTACTCTAGTTATATATCTCTAATGTGCAATATTATTGAGTTTGATCCATCCACTTATGAAGAAGTTGTTGATTATCAAGTCTAGAAATATTTTATGACTAAAGAGTACTAATCTATAATGAAGAACGATGTTTGGGAAATCATACCAAGACTTGAAGGAAATTTTTTTGTGACTTCAAAATGGATCTACAAAATCAAGCATGTTATTGATGGAAGTGTTAAAAAGTACAAGGCTAGATTTGTGGCCCGTGAGCTATCCTAGAAAGAGGGAGAGGGCGATGAAGACATGTTTGCTCCCATTTCCAGGTATGCTTCTATTAGATCTTTCATTTCTCTTGCTTCTATTGCAAGTTGGAAATTACATGAAATGGATGTCAAGAATGTATTTTTTAAGGGCATTGAAGAGGAAGTTTATAATGAGCAACCTCAAGGCTTTGAGGTCCATGATAAATAAACTAATGTTTGAATATTGAAGAAAGCCCTATATGGGCTAAAGTAGGCCCCTCATGCATGGTATCAACATCAAGGCATTGGTTTTAACTCTCTCCTTTTCCTTATTAAAAAAAATATATTTCTTTCCCACATATGTTATTTTATTGTGAAAATATTATAATGGAACTCCTTAATCACCCATTTAGAATTTGTTTAGCATTTTATATATCAAATGCTTTGATTAGTTGTTTTTTGGTGATATTGCGGGTTTTGGCTTTGAGGATCAAAGGTATAATGGGAGCTACAATAATCAAAGAACAAGAAAAGAAAAACTTAATATTACCAAGTATGTCCATGTTTACATTGTCAAGAGTATTCTAAGGAAAGCTTGTATGTTTTGTGTTTTTTGTTGTAGTGTTTAGTTTTTGAACCTAGGTAAGCCCCTCTTGTCTGTAAGAGAGATTAGTTTTCTAAAAAAGACAAGGGCATAATCACTGCATGCAAGTGAAAATAACTTTGCAGTAGAATTATGAGAAATAATTTGGCGAGACTTAGTATATGCTCAGGCTTGGGAGCTAGTTGGGGAACATTGCACAAAAGTGAAGTTATAGTGTTGAGAAGGTAGGATGACAGTGGACTCTGGATTCATACATAACAAGTGGAGACATTGGCTACTCTATGACTTCTCTTGGTTTTCACATGTCGATACCCGGAGGGTGGACTCTATATTATCATGAAAGCTATTAGGAGGAGGCATGGTGTTCTCTAGATTCTTGTTGGATTGCAAGTGGAGACATTGTGGGCTTTGGATAATTGTAGTGTAATTAGGTGGAGGCAGTAGGGATTTGGATTCTTGTAAGTGATTGTTGGGTGGAGACACTTTGTGCTCTAGATTCCTACTATATTATAGGTAGAGGCATTATGGACTTTGGATACCAATAAGTGATTGTTTGGGTGCGGGAATTGTGTGCTTTAAATTCCTGTTGGATTGTAGGTGGAGGCATTATGTGCTTTGGATTCCCAATGTGTGTTTTGAAGGACTTGTGTATATTTTTCCTTGACCAATTTATTCCTTAAGTTTCAAACCTGGCTCGAGGGTGGTTAATGGAAAGAAAGGATTGCATTCCAGTTGACCTATAGTTGAGAGGAGAGTTGAAGTCCCTCTTTCAGTTTTCAAACATAAATTTACTAAGATAAGTTGTTTACTTGTAACTTGAGTAGGTTTATGTCATATCAATGATGATTGTTGTTATTTTTCGACAATGGGTGTATCAACACTATTAATTAGGAACATGCATTCTTGTTTGTTACAATGTGATGGCTTTTGAGTGTTTATTATGGTTGTAAGGGACTTATAGATACTCATAATTCTAATATGCTCCTAAATGAAAAGTTATTTGTATATGCTCATGTTAATTATTGGTGTATCCAGTTGATTGTGGTTGTGTATGCTTTCCATTATATGTCTTGTGTGGATAATGTTTAATGAATCTCATTTATTTGTGTGGTGTGATAAAATCCACAATTGTATGTTAAGATGGATAGGGAGACCTCTATGGCTTAGATCTAATGAGCTTTGTGGATCAATGTTGTTTACAATTTATTCTGGATCATGTGGGAATTTTTTATGCATGTTAGTGCCATTCTAATATTGTCATTTTGTGTTAAAATTGTTGCGAATGGCTATGAAGTGTTTTTGAAATCCTTAATACATCGAGTCTAGGTCCAAGTTAAGTAGGCTTGTATTCAAGTGAATGGGCCTAAACAAGCTTTTAAGGAAGAAACATAATAACTGAAGGTGTCCAGTTAACAAAGAAAAGGATGAGAAAATCCCATTAACCATCGTAAAATATTATGTCGCACCTAAATAAATTCCTTGTAGATTTAAACTACATATTGTAATATAATAAAAACATTGACTTGAATCTACTCTACTCATCAACAAAAACAATAAACGATCGATGAAATCAAGAAGCATAAAAGAGAAAGAATTAAATCACACATAATACAATAATTTTATGGGGAAAGCCACAGTTAAAAACCCCTGATATCTATATATTGCATTAATAAAAAAATATGAGAAGATTACAATGCTTTGCTCAAGCCTGAGAAACCTCTGCACTGTCTCAATCTGTCTCACTGCTTCACAAACAAGCTCCAGCTAATACTTAGCCAAGTTTTTTTCCTGCCAAGCTCCTGTTTCCTTGTGCAGTTTCCTAGGGAATTGGCCCATATTTAATTGGGAAATTCTGCATCCATAACTGTGCATTCCATCATAGGCCTTCCTCTGATTGCATGCACCACATGTACAATTCGGATGATTATACAACTGATAGTACAATGTCCTTGAACTGTAATATCAACTAGGTGTTTCTATGACCTGACATGCATGAGTTAATTATGAGTGAATCTTCAGTTTACTGGTTGAGCAGTGCTAGTTACACCCCACTATTGGATCTCCCACTAAATCCTACATTAGTTGGAACTAGTTTAATGAATTTAATTCAATTAGACTGAATTAAATAATTAAAACTCAAAAGAACCAACCTAGGCCCCTAAAATTTAGGAGCCACTCTACAAGATAGACTCCCAATTCGAATTAAATTAGCCAACTAAGTCAAATTAACTTAGTTAACTATTACAAGTTACTATGAGAATTGGAATTGCAATTTAATTCCTAATTTAATGTCCAACCATGTGTTCACCAAATACATAAGTGAATCCACAAGTTGTATATAAACAGTAGCCTCCACTACTTCACCTAAAGCAGCATCCTCCTTCCTCCAGCTACCTGCTAGAGGAGTCTCCATGGGTCTGATTCTCTCCATGTGGAACTTCTTCAGTATCTCGTTGGAATACTTCTGAGAGACAAACAGTTCCTCGTCTTCTTCTCATACTTCCATACCAAGAGAGTAATGCATGAGCCCCAGGTCCTTCATCTTGAATTCTCTTGCAAGATCTTATTTGAAAGATTTGATCAGCTTCTCATCGCCTGTTAGAATCAAATCATCGACATATAATACTATAATAAACAATTTACCTTCAACTACAATATTGTAAAGGTTCGCATCTGCTTCACTTTTGGTGTCACCCAATCCAGTGAAATAGTTGTCAATCCTGGTGTACCAAGCATGGGGTGCTTGTTTTAGTCCATACAACACTCACTTGAGTCTCCACACATGTGACTCTCTATTGAATGTCTCAAATGATTCCGGCTACTCAACATATACCTCTTCATCAATCATGTCATTAAGGAATGTTGTCTTCACATCCATATGATGTGTTATCTCAAAACCAGTTCCTGATAGGCTGCTGATCAGGAAGACCTTAAGTAACTATTGCAAACCTTCTTTTGGCTTAGGCTTAGCCTCCTCAACCTGAGAGGGCTCTCTCAAAAGATTAATGATTTTTGATTACGAGTAAGATGGCTAACTCTTGTGAAACAAATGTAAAAATGTGAGTGGTGGAAACACAATTAGAAGGTATCCATTGGGTTTATGGAGTCAGATATGATTCAGTATTAACAGTAAGGTTAGCTCTACATAGAAGTCAGGGCATTTAGAACTCAATGCATGTAGAATACACTAGAAACACAAAGGACCAACACAATTTACAAATGCATGAAGGAAATTAGAGCACTGTTAGTGATTTCTAAGTAATCACACATTCATACCATAGTAGATAATAGGGAGAGAACAATACAAGACATTCAAAGCATCGAATTCCTTCTGATTCCTGAGAAGCAAAGCCAAAGTACTGTATTACTAAAAATAGAGTCTTTACATAAAGCCAAATATGAGAGCTTTTCTAAATAATTTTCCAACCCTTTGTACATCAACTCTTCTACTATATATAGAGCTCTTTACATAACTGAGATTCCTCCTCCAGCATGAGGGGAACTCGAATTCTTCCTATGATGACACCTATTAACACTTAAAACTAACTAATAAATGCAATTGACTGCTAACTAGTAGTTTTAGAGACCTAAAACAATTAGGATTCTAACTCTTCATCATGTTGGTAGTAGCATTAAATACAATCCAAATTTGTTCTCTGATATATGGCCTTCTTCAGTTTAGCTTTGGTGGATGTTTGAAACTACTTGCTGGCCCTTAATGTCTCATCTCTTAACTGCTCCTAGAAAGTAGGAAACTGCCCCTGTTTTTCTGCTTTTGGTCTCCACAAGGATATTTGAAATCAATTATCCCTGTTGTTCTTCTTTGATTACACAAAAATGTTTTAGACTATCATGTTTTTCATGTACTGTATATCTTGCCCATGCACCTGTATGAAGATAAAACCTCTTTAATGTTGCCTGAAGTATGATGAACAATACTAGCTCTGATCACTTTTATAACAAATGGCTTATGGTTCATATATGCTTTTCCTTTGCTCATTTTTCCCTTGCTGGATGCTTGTATTGTGAAAATGATCTTTCTCCAGAAACTCCTTTTCAAAAACTTTTCCCTTTTGTCTCTTAAAATTGGTCAACTTCATCAAAATATGCAGCTACAACAATTTCGTAGCGCGCTACGAAACTGCTATGTATTAGGCATCATCTTCAGCAGTTTTGTAGCATGCTACGAAACTGCTGTGTAATCACAAAAACACAGTTTTTAATGCCAAAATTCGACTGTCTTGAGCTTCTTTATTTTGAAATGTCCTTTTCATCTGCCCTGAAACTGTTCAAAACTGAATGTAGAGGCACCATTCTTCAAGGAAAACTTCAAAAAGGTAAATCATCAAAATTTAGGACTTAACCTTACTTGCTGTGTGATTTTCCTTAGCTAAGGAAATCCTTCCCGTTGTCCTAGTTGTATCTTCAAATCCTCGATTTGCCTCTTCATAATTCTGATCCCAACTCTCAGTCTCATATTAACCTTTCTGATGAATTTTGCTTCCTTTATTGCAGGGACTGACCAGGTATAGTATTGTGCATGACAGTCGACCACCTCAGGTATTGAAATTGTTTTGTCTTCCCACAAAGCCTCCATTTTATTAAAATGGGCTTCCTTGATTGCATGTTTCCTTGAGGCTTTCTTCAGTTTAGCAATTTCAAGGTTTGCTAATTTCAACTTCTTCTTCAACTCTTCAACACTATATTCCTCTTGAGGTTCTTCATGGGTTTTTGCTACCTCCTCTGTTTCACTTGACTCTAGATGTACCTCTTTTGAATGCCTTGTCACAGGTCTTCTTGGCTTAAAGACAAATTTAGAAACCTGATCATCAAATTTGAGCTTTTTAGAGGCTTTGGTCTTCTGGGTTTTGTCTTTACCTGATTCTATCAAGTCTGCTCGAACCAGAGGAGACTCCTCAATATCAATAGCTTGAAGCAAGTCATTCAGACTTCCCTTTGAAACCGGGCTTTCCTCAGTCACCACTGTCTTGCCTTTTTCTTTAGCTAACTGGCTCCTGGTTATTCTTCTCTGAACTGCTTCACCTGAAGACTACTCGTGTACGCCTTCTTTGCTTTGAGCTTTCTCTTTCTGTGACTTTAGAGGTGTGCCTTGAATTACTAATGGTCTGGTGGGCTCCTTTACCTGTTTCCTAGCTTTCAGTTTTACGAATCTCCTCGATCTCGTTTCTGCACGATTACTAACTGTCAGTGGAGAACTCTTCGTAGCCTGAGGGCTGAGGCCAATTTCATTTTTGAAACCAGACATAAACATAAACACGGACCATTCCCTATCTACTTTCTAGAGCTCATGCAAAACGATCAATTTGACTAAGCCGTGATGAAACAATGAGGTCTCACAGGCTTCCTTCTTTAACTGAACTTTGTCACACATTTTGCCTAGGCTACGAAATAAGTAGAAAGGCAAATCAAGAGATATCTTTCCTGTGAAATGCAGCAGAAGCTTGAAGTGATATGAATACACCTTATGATACCTTCCCTCGTAGGTGAAGTACCTCTGTATGCAGGTAAGTAAATTGGCATATGAGTCTTTGACAAAACTCCTGGGCACAGACTTGTTTAAGTCCGAATCGATGAACTCCGGCTTCAGAAATTCTTTGCAGGGGGTCATATCAAACTTGAAATTTTTAAACCATCTTTCCTGTCCCCTTGGAATCTCAGTGACTACAGATATAACTTCTGGAGAGATGGGAAATTCGAGCACCCCAACTTTCAAATTCAGTCCTGTGAAATTTAAAGCAAATTCCTTGGTGACTTGCATATGGCCTCCTTGAAGTTTTTCGCAAAACCTCCAACAGCCAACTTGTTTGAAGGCTTGTTCGACTTCATCATTCTTTAGGAGGATATATAAACCCTCAAGTTCATTCCTCAGACATTTTCCTGACCTGTGATCCTTTCTTTCTGCAGACCCCTCCATGAAACTTCAGCGGAATGAAAATTTGAAAGAATGCAGATAGAATTCACATAATAATCTTTGAACCATTACTCCATAGTGCTTACAACAAATTATAAAAGCATCAATAGTATTAATTTGTATAGGGGCTCCTTCTTTGACAGCCTTAATTTTCAATTGCAAATATCATTCCATTAAAAACAAGGTATAATTCTTAGCAGGGGCTCTACATGCTAGGACGTCAGTGTACAAAGATCATAAGGTATTCATCTGTCTGATAACTACATCTAACCTATGAGTTACCTTTGCGACTTTTTCTTCTTCCTTTCGCCATCCTTCAAAAGCCTGGCTTTCGGATAAATTGACATTCCTTAGTTGTTGTTGTAATTCTTCATATTTTTCGCGAGAAACCATTTGTTCTATGAGTTTTTATATTGTTTGTTGAGCTTGCATCAAACCCTCTCGTAGGGTTACTGTCCTCGGATCATTGTCCCACATGGTAGTGGTAAGTGGAAGGTTCACTTGAATCTTCTTATTGCATCGTCTCGTGTTTGTGGTTTGCATTACTTCATAGGGTTGTGCCTCTGTCTGAACTTCTTTGTCATCTGTTTATACTTCAACATGGGCAACATCTGAATGCTCTTCCTTTTGGCTTTGAACAGCAAACTGCACTTCAGCAGGGTTTTGAACGGCAGACTGCTCTTCAACAAGGTTTTGAACAAGAGACTCCTCTTCAACAGGGTTTTGAAAAGTAGGCTGGACTTGAGTCCTCCGAACCTTTTTCTTGAGGGGTCTCACCGAAGTGGTTACATGTCTTACCCTCGAAGTCCTTTTTACTCTCTTTCTCATTTTCAAAATCCTGATTTGTTGTCGAATTCATACTATCACATTCAGCAATCTTTGTTGTTCTTTTCTTAGTCTTTTAATTTCTTTTGTTTTCTCAGAAAGAATAGTTGTCTGTTCACTTGGGCCTGGACTGTTACCTTGGCCAATTCCCTAGTTTTCTTCTTGGGGTGCTCCTTCGTTGTATTGTTCGGGTTGCTCAGGAGTAAAAACCCTAGCTAGTTCTGTTAATTCCTGGGTGACTTCTTTTTCCACCCTTTCTTCTCCATGAAATTCTTCTGGTGTAGTCTGGATGGGAACAGATTGTTCCTCTTCTGTATCACTTTTCTCTCCTGTCATACTTTCATCATGAACAGAATGATTCTCTTCTTTTTCTTCCTCGTCGCGTAATTCTTCAGGTGCATTTTTTTCCTGAGCAGAATGCTCTTTTGGTTCTTCTTCAATATGGAGGCCTAGTGGCTGAGAGGTTGGGCATATTCGCCCATATTGGCTAGAATTTGGGCCAATTCATCCTCTTGTAATGGATTTTGCAATGGGCTTTCTTTGCATTGCTCTATCTCTTCCTCCACCTGCCTAGGCTGCTTGGTTTCTTCCTCCATTTCTCCTTCCTCATTTCCTTCCAATCCTTTCTCATTCTCTTCTCCTTCCAATTGTGGGGGTTTCTCATCCCCTAAATCATCTATCTCCACTGGTTGGCTAGGATTTGTCCAACCTCCCTCTAATCCATGCCAACCTAACTGATTTCCTCCGTTTCAATGGTATATTTGGTGTACTGGTAGTATGTTTTCATTTTGGGGCTGGCATAGTCAGTCCCCCATCTATCATGGCAATTAGCTCTTCCCAGATGCTCTATTGCTAAGCAAGACTATGACTAACTATCAATCGTATCAGCCCATGGTGACTTACTATCGATTCTACATGTTGTGATTTTTTCATACTTTGGGCAACATCATGAAGTAACGAATTTAAAAATGCAGGTAAGTTCACAGAGCATTTCTTTTTTAATACAGCTAGGATTGTAAGGTTTCGTGGTCTTACCACATCTTTCCTACCTTCACAGGTGATGTAGCTCTGGATGATCTTCGCCAATTCTGCCCACGGTTCCCCCAATGCTGCTGGTAGGACTCCCTTTCCTCTGACTGTCAGGTTCTAGCTTTCGTCTTGGAAGATTTTTATGATCTTTCACAGTCTCTCCTTCTTTAGAGTCCACACAGGTCCAGTGGCTGGCAGTCTCCAGACCTCTACAATTATTTCATCAATGACTGCTATGTGTCTCCCCCTTACTATGGAGTGATATTCTTGCAAATTCTGCAAGAATTCTATTGCTACTGTCTCGTTAGATTCCTGTAAACGATTAAGATAAACTAACCATCCTGCCCTTGCCAGGATTTCCCGTGCAACATCAAAAATTGTCAATACCTGTGGTTCTCTCTGAATTGATCTTCCTCCCATGCTTTAGCTCACTGTAAAAATGTAGAGACGGCAATGGAACAACAGGCTATTCAAATTTTTAGAAATACAGAGAAAATAACGAAACAACAGGGCTCGTTCAAATCCTGAGTCACTTACTAATTGTCACAGAGAATAATATGGAAATAGCTTAGGAACAGCAAGCCATGCAAATTGAAAAACAATATACCGTTAAGCCTTTTTATTCCCAAGTAAAAGTTTTCTGAATAATAGTCTGACACATATACCAGCAAATTATGAGGTCACCTGCCTCCCCCCTGCAATGTGATAGGCCATCCTCGGCCGTCGAATGAGGGAGCGGCGTGCTAAACTGCCATGGTACAGAGTCATAAAGGAACAACGTATGCCGAAATTCCATGTTTTACAAAAGGAGCAGATTGCCGAAATCGAGGTGTATAGTAGGATCGCCTAACAAGTAAGAGAATGTTGTGATATGATGCTAGGTTGGGAGGATAGGACAGCTTACGTGCACAAAAAGTCTAATCTGGTCGTTATCAACTTTTCCGTCATGATTGGTTATAATATATTTTCATGTGTTTAATGGTTCGGTGAAATGATATACATAATCTTATTTGACATATTACAAAGGTATAAGACAAAGAAGGGTGTTGATGATTGCTATCGGTGTATAAGGAATGTGACTTCAATACCATTAACAGAGCTCTGCTGTCGACAGGTGTCCATAACCTTGACAGAGTTGTTTGTTTCACCCATGGAACCATGATCCTTTGTGTATGCTTAGGAAGTGCTATGCAATGTCAAAATGGAGGTCATTATGCTAGCTTGGTAACCAGTTAACCATAATGCCATTCACCAGGAAGGAGTGAAAGGTGGGCAGGTCGGCTCATGATGAGACCTCCTATTCCAAGGACTCTTTATTTTCTCTGATGTGCCTCTTGGAGCATATCCCTGGTGTGGTGGCCATAGTGGGAATGCCACTTCACTTTCTTCCTTATGATCATGGTAGTCTGGCTCTTGATGAGACCCCCTATCCTGCATTTGACAACCCATAATTTATATAAACATTTTTCTCTTTTTTTTTCTCTTATAAAGTACTTTCCTATTTATACACAAAGGGTGGTTCAACACTCCTTAAGAGTAGGAATGGTGGAAGAAGTCTTAACATCTCAATAGAAAAATATACCCTTTGTTCTTATTCCTTTAATAATGATGAAAGAAGATTATGGGAATTTAAAAAAGAACCACCATGATAAAGATAACCAATCATATCAGTATTAGTAGGATAATGACAGTAAAAGTGATGAATAATTGTGTCCTTTCCTTTTTCCTCCTGTCAATTCAAAGCAATTCCTTGGAAAAATAGTGATTTTATATAATTTACCGATTTCAGTATGCTCTAGTTTTGTATCCATTACATAAGTGTATAGTTGTGCTCCAAAAGACTCGAAATTATTATATATTGAGAAGAACAGTAGCTATCCCTTAATTGGAACGGCAAGGAGAACAAGCATAAGTAAAAGGAATACGAAAATGTTGGCGTTTCAAAAAGGAAGAGCAAAAAAATACAAGTGTTGTTCCTTTGGAAAAGGAACGGCAAAAAATGCAAATGCCGTTCCTTTGGAAAAGGAACAGCAAAAACCAAAAGTGTTGTTCCTTTGGAAAAGGAACAACAGAAAAATGAAAGTGTCGTTCCTTTGGAAAAGGAATAGCAAAAACCAAAAGTGTTGTTCCTTTGGAAAAGGAACAGCAGAAAAACGCAAGTGTCGTTCCTTTGGAAAAGGAACAACAAAAACCAAAAGTGTTGTTCCTTTGGAAAAGGAACAGCAGAAAAACGCAAGTGTTGTTCCCTTGGAAAAGGAACAGCAAAAACCAAAAGTGTTGTTCCTTTGGAAAAGGAACAGCAGCAAAACGCAAGTGTCGTTCCTTTGGAAAAGGAACAGCAAAAACGCAAGTGCCGTTCCTTTGGAAAAGGAACAGTGAAAAACAAAAATGCACACAAATGTTGTTCCTTTAGAAAAGGAACAGCAAAAACGACAATGTTGTTCCTTCTGAAAAAGGAACAGCAGAAAAATGCAAGTGTTGTTCTTTTGAAAAAAAGGAACAGCAAAATGGTGAAGGTGTTGTTTCTTCTAAAAGGAACAGCAAAACGATGGAATTGCTGAATCTTCGAAAAGGAACAGCAGAATGCAAGATACAAAAAAAAAATATGTACAGAGAATAATTTATGCTAACAAAACAAAGGAATTATGTACAAAATGTAAGAATAGTTGAATCACTTTAATGAACCAGAGGTGAGGAAGATTTCTCTTCCTCCTCCAAAATTTTCATGTCGGAGTCTTCACGGAGTTGCTGGTAGAAGGATTCCCGAGTAAGTGGTTTGCGGTATAGTCGAACTCGGTGGCCGTTTGCCTTGAAGGTATGTCCAGATCCATCAATGGTGATTAGAGTAAGGGTGCCATTATCATGTACATTCTGGATTTCATATGGCCCCAGCCAACGAGTCTGAAGCTTCCTGGGAAAATCCTGAAACCTGGAATCGTATAAGAGTGCCCAATCTCCTTCGCGGAAGACTTTCTTTTTAATGAGAGCGTCATGCCATTTAGCTCACTGCTGTTGGATCAATGCAGTGTGTTGAAGGGCAGAGAGCCTGATTTCATCTACCTCATTGATCTATTGTAATCTATTAATTTATGCCTCGTTTAGATCTATAGCAAATTCTTGTGTTGTTCATAGTGTTTGGATTTCAAATTCTATGGGAAAACTGAGTTCCTTTCCAAACACCAATTGGTGTGGTGAATAGCCGGTAGTGCTTCTCCATGTTGTTCTGTAAGCCCACAAGGCTTCTGGTAATCTTGCAGCCCAATCGCGTCTATGTGACGCAATGGTTTTTGTTAAAATTGCTTCTATTATTTTATTGTTGCTTTCTACTTGACCATTTGCCTGTGGTGGGTATGGAGTGGTAATTTTATGCTGGATATCACAGTTTTTTAGTGTTGCAGCAATCTTGTTACCAGCAAACTTTGGTCCACCATCTGTAATTATATCTCTTGGAAGCCCGTATCGCACAGATATATGGAACAGGAACTGTATGACAGAATTCTTTATAGCTCTTGGCAATGCCTCTGCTTCAACCCATTTGGTGACATATTCTATTGCTACCAAAATATATGTTTTCTGGTTCGAGGATGGGTTAATTGGACCAACGAAATCGAGGGCCCATCACTCGAATGGTTCAATAACTAGATGTGGATTTAGGGGCATTTCGTCGGACTGACCAAGGCATCCTGTTCTTTGGCAAATGTCACAAGCGTGAACGAACTTCTTTTCATTTTTGAAGATCGTGGGCCAATAATATCCTATTTGCAGCACCTTATTTCCAGTTCTCCGATTGGCGAAATGTCCGCCACATGGTCCATCATGACAAGCTTTCAAAATGTCAAAAATTTCATCCTCGCAGATGCATCTCCTGATGTGCATATCTGCCCCTGTATGGAACAGGTAGCCCCCAATCCAAGAAAATCGAGCACTTCGCTAGAAAATCTGTTTTCGTTCATTGGGGGTCAGATGTTTCGGTAATTTGCCTACTGCTAAGTAATTCACAACATCAACATACCAGGGTGTTTTAAAAGTGACAGCAAATAGATGCTCGTCTGGAAATTGATCTTCAACTGTTGCTGCGTCCACTGACTTTGGCATTTGCGAGAGAAATTCAGCTACAGGATTTTCTTTTCCAGGTTAGTCCTTGATTGTGATATCAAATTCCTGCAATAAAATCAGCCATCTAGTTATTCTACCATTTGTGATTAGTTTATTTGCTAAATATTTTAAGATAGAGTGATCTATATACAAGATAACAGGATATCCAGTAATGTAATGTCTGAACTTATTGATAGCATGTATTACAGCTAGAAATTCCTTTTCAGTAACAGTATAATTCAATTCAACAGAAGATAAATTCTTGCTAATATAATAAATTGCATATGGTTTTTTATCTTCTCCCTGCCCAAGGACTGCTCTGATAGCTGTATCTGAGGCATCTGATGAAATTTGAAATGGCAGGTCCCAATTTGGACCTCTAAGGACTGGGGTTGTTGACATAAGCCTCTTCAGATCCTGGAAAGCACGGTCGCATTTTTCTCTCCAAAGAAAATCAACATTACCTGTCAATGCATATAGAGGTGCAACAATGTGCAAAAAATGTTCTATAAATCTTCTATAGTAACCAGAAAATCCAAGGAAACTGCGTACCTCTGTTTGAGTGGTAGGAGTGGGAATTAGCAAAATTATTTGAATTTTGGCTGGGTCTACCTGTATGCCAGCTGTTGAAATATAATGGCCTAGAATAAGTCCTTCAGTCATCATCATATAGCATTTTTCATGGCTCAAACAAAGCCTAGTGGCAATGCAGCGCTGCAGGACTTTTTCCAGTGTGTCCAATGCTGGGTCAAAATCATCTCCATATGGTGTAAAATCATCCATGTATACTTCGAGCCCTTCATTTATTAAATCTGAAAAGATGCTGAGGATAGCCATCTAGAATGTGGCAGGAGCATTGCATAAGCCAAAAGGTAAAACTCTGTAGGCAAATGTCCCCCAAGGACAAGTAAAAGTGGTTTTGTCTTGGTCTTCAGGGGCAATCTGAATCTGATTGTATCGGCTGAAGCCATCTAAGAAAGAAAAGAACTTCTTTCCTGACAAAGTGTCTAATACTTGGTCAATGAATGGAAGGGGAAAGTGGTTTTTTTGTGTTGCTTTATTTAGTTCTCTATAATCTACACAAATCCTCCATTTTCCATTCTTCTTTGGTACCATAACAAGTGGAGAGACCCATTTACTATCGGAGATAGGGTAGATGAAGTTCACATCTAAAAGTTTTTGAAGTTCAGCTTTTACAATGTCTTTTAGATGAGGATTAAGTTTCCTTTGTGGCTGGCGAACAGGTCTCACATATTTTTCTATGTAAATGTGGTGTGTACATAACTGGGGATCAATTCCTTTCATATCAGGATAGTCCCATGCAAATGCTTCTTTGTATTTCCTCAGTAGTTGGATGAGCTTCTCTTCTTGTTCGGAAGTTAGGCTGGCATTAATGTTTAAAGTCTTTCCTGGCTCAATTTCTACAATTTTGCTATTTGAGACAGAGGTAGTAGGTATTGTTTGATCATGTGTATCTTTAAGAGGATCTTCTTCTAATTCATTATCAAATGCTGCTTCTATCATGTGACATTGTATGCAGGATCTGGGTTTAGCTTGGCTAATAAAATTGTTAATGGCATTGTCTTCTGTTTGGTCTTTGAAATCGAGGGCCTCTTCTATGGTTAATAGAGATCTAATATTTTCGGTGAGGTATGATACAGGATTCTTGTTAGTTTTTATTATTGTGACACGTGGCTACACTGGGGGTTATAAAGCTAGATTCTTGATATTTTCCCCCCTAGTTATGGTCATACTGCCTTGTCGGCAGCCAATATAAGCATCGATAGTTGCAAGCCAAGGTCTGCCTAAAATCAATGGATGTCCATCAAATCGGTTTTTGGGGTTTATTATCAGAAAATTGGCCAGATACTCCCAGGAGTCAATCGATACCATGACATCATGTAGTGTGCCTTCTGGCCTAACCACAGATCAGTCAGCCAGTTCTAGTAAAGTGGAGGTCGTTTCTACTGATGTAATGCCCAGTTTTTGGCACGTGGTGGTTGTTAACATATTAATTGCAGCTCCTAAATCAACTAAGGCATTTGAGAAGGTTTTTCCATTGATTTGTACGGTTACTATTGGATTTCCTGGGTCTTCATATTTAACGGGTGTTTCTTTCCCTAATAATAAGTCAGATAGAGTGCCAACTACTTGGACTTTTGGGTTATTTGTTATTTTCCTCCTTGGTTTCTTTATACATAGCTCTTTGATAGTCTTTGCATATATCGGGATGTCTTGAATGGCTTGGAGGAGTGGGATTTTTATGTACAGGTTTTGTAGTTCTCCCAGAATGTCAAAATCAAGATATTGTATAGGTCGAGGTATAATTAATCGTTCTGGGAATGGGGGAGAGGATGTGGTTGCTAGATCATGAATTTTTTGTCTGGTCACATCCTCTTCTTGTAGCGGTTGTTCTATAGGTAACTGATTTTCAACTTGAGCTGTTTTATCTCCCTTTGTTTCAATGATATGCCCAGATCTTAATTGAAGGTCATTACACTCCCTTAGATCGGTTCCTGTCTCTAGTGTTTCAATTATTTGAATGGATTGGACCAGTCTGTTATTCGGATTGGGGTTGGGTTGGGCTGGGAGTTGCAGTCTTAAGTTAGACTGGGGGTTTTGTTGTAATGCTAGCAGTGTAGGTTGAGGGAGCAGGATAGTTCCTACTGGCTGATTCATCGGTCTTTGCCAGTTTGTCTGGCAGGCTTGACTCTGTGAAGTAGGAGGGGTCCATTGTGCTGGATATACATTGTTTTGCCAATATGGTGGGGTATAGGGAAAATTTGGCCAATTGGGTTAGCTTGCTTGATTCAGCCATGGAGATGATGAAGGAAATGATTGCTATGACCAATTTGGGAAGGGAGGTTGATTTTTCCACATTGTATTATATTGTTGAGCATGATATTGTGGAGGCTGGAAAGAAGAAGCTGGGTCTGAGAACATACCTGATTGTCATGGCTACCATTGATGGCACTAATTAAGTAGATACACCGATTCTGGCTCTTCTTCTACTTCCTTGTATACTGCTTTCAATCCAGGAAGTGAGGGACAGCTTTCTGTAGAGTGGTCTTTTATACAAATGGCGCAAACTTGGACTACATCTAATGGACACTCCTTATGGTTGTGTTTCTTTCAACATCTGGGGCAGAAGATTGCCAAATTCTGTTCTGCCTCTGCTTGCTTTTGTTTGGCCTGCATAATATCAAGTTGTGTTGTCAGTGTCCCCAATATGTCAGTTTTAAAATTTTCTAATAAATTTCCAATTTTTGCACGAGTTACTCCTTCTGCCAAAATTCTGTTATCTCTTGCAAACTGATCATGTTCTATTGGTTTTAGTCTTGTGCTACCTCTCGAGCTCCTGATACATAGATTAATAATGTCAGAAAAATTTTCCTGATAAATATCTCCTTTTCCCATAATATTTAGTTTTTCAATCCATTGTTCCTTCATTCCCCTAATTAATGTTGTTTTTAATACATTATGAGGTAAGGGTAATGATGCATAAAGAGATCTTTGAAGATTGTACTAGAAACGTTCAACATACTCTTCTAATGTCTCATTTGGTCTAGCTACCATCTAAAATATTTCATCTTTTAACTCTCTAGACCTGCAATAATCCAGATATTTTTTAGAAAAGACTCCTTCATTTGGTCCCAGTTATTTATAACACCACCACCTAATCCCATAAACCATCTTAGAGCAGCCCATTTTAATGTAGAGGGAAATAATTTCAGTTTCTGGGGGTCGGTGGTATAGTCATATCCTCTACACAGCACATCGAATTCAAATAAGAATGCATCCGGATCTTCTGATGTAAGGCCATGGAATGTAGGGATATGCTGGAGAGGAATTTCTTTCATAGATGCATTAGCTACAGTATCCAAAATGGGGTATTGCAGTGTAGAGGTTTGGGTGTTTGGCTAGTTCTGGGCCATTTGGTCAAATATATGCCAATAGCCTTTTGGGATATCTAAGAGGGTATTCCTAGGTTGTCGAGGGGGAATGGCTCTAACAGGAATGGCCTTAACAGCACTTCCTTTATCTGGGATGATGAGAGTGCCTAATGTCTGGGGGGGGTTCAGGTTCTTGAGTTTCTTCAACTTCGTTATAAATGATTTTTGCAGCACTTCCCTTATCTGGGCTGCTTAATGGCTGAATTATACCAAGAGGAGACTCTTGTTTCTCCTCTTCCTTCACAGAGGTTGCTAAGGTTCCCTTCTTGCAATGATTTTGGGCTAGAATTTTCAATTTCTTGAAAATCTTGCTCTTTGGTTTGACTATGCACCTCAGCAAATGCTACAGATGGTGATCTTGTAGCCTGAAGGGAACTAGTAGGTTGTCTAGAAATAACTTTTCTAGGTCCTACTGAAGGTTGAGATTCTGCTTCCTTAAGGATTTCGTCTATAAAGGTCAATCGGCCAAGGGTCACCGGCCCCTTAGCTTTATCGGGCTTGGGTAGAGGTTTGGGATTCTTTTCAGGCTTTTTCTGCTTAGTCATGCACTCAAATCAACTGCTAAGTTCTACCCAAACAAAATAGCAACAAATCTGCAGGAAAGCGAGCAAGGGAGCAGGGCTATTATATACTCCACATGCAAGTTCTTACCTTCCGTTTTTAAAACCCAATTCTTTCCTAACATGTTCTTACACTACTCTGGAAAAGAAACAAATGGCTACACTCTTCCCCGACAACGGCGCCAAAATGTCAAGCAGTAAAAAGGGTCTTTTTCACCTCTATTTAGCCCACATTAACTTATCAATCCAGTAATGATTTGTTATCTATCTCAAAGAGTGTCCTCAGTTTGAGGTAGTCATTTTTCAGAGTAATGCTAGTAGTATAGTGCTCAAAATACAAGAGTAAATGGATGCTTAAAACAAGATCTACTTACAACAAAGCACTTTAAGACTTAAATCATGCATTCAGAAAACTAAGCGAATTATCAGTCAAGGGTACAGTAACAGTAACTCATCCCTCTGTAAACTGATGTAACTAAAGATAATCAAGGAATAGATCATCAACTTGGGAACTAGACAACAAATGTCAGCACTCACTACAGTCTCAGATCGTTCACAGCAATAACAACGCAAATAACAGGAAATGGAATAGCAACTATAAATGGAACAACAACTAGTTCTCATAAACAGCGAAACCTTATTCTAAGGAAATAAAGGCAGCAATCGTATCCTACAGAAATCAGATAGCAATCTTTACTCTAAGAATAAATCGGACAGCAAATGGAAATAGAATGGTAACTGATTAGCAATGAAATATAGAACAACACTTAGAGCCAAATGTGAATGTACAGTAAACCAAAATAAATAACACACACAACATGCCTTGATATTGAGAGAAACAGTAATCTCACTTCGATACCACAAATATTAATCTCAATTACAAAGAATAACGATTGCAATTCGTAATGGAAAAACAATGTCAGTTGAACAACAATCGTGATTAAGTGTAAACCATAGATGAATACAGTAATACCAACTTATGAACGTTACAACCTGGTTACTCTATAATTGAACATCAATAGCATTCTATAAGGAACAGTAATGTTATATCAATAATTAAAGGAACAGCAATGCATTACAAAGTCAGACTGAACAATACGACATTCCTGTCATAGAGAATGATATTGTAAATATAACAAAACCGTGATGTAAAATAAAAAAAACACATCAGATTACTGAACAAAGCTGATAATGAAAACCACGCACGAATTGAAGATAATGGTACAAGAGAAAGTGTTCCACCAAGGTCGGGCCCTTAGCCTCCAGGGACACACCGCTTGAGATTATTCCAGGATCAAAGATGGAACAACAACCAGATTTATATTAAAGCATCAAAGCAGAGTTACAGTGGATCACTTCTCAATGAGAGTCGATGATCAAAATTTTAGATACAAAGAGAAACTACATAAGAATAACAACAGGTCGTCCCCCTCGGGCTAGTAGTGTTGCCCCTTTTTATAACAGTTGAGCGGAGATATCAATGATGCAAAAAATTTTAAGATAGCGATCCATCAAGATCAAAGGATCCTGAGGGATTCATCAAACTGTTAATTCCCAATTATCCATTTGTTCTCTTGCGCCGATTCGATATTTCCTTTTCCTTTCCTTGGCTGATACGCTTCAATTTGGATCGCCTTGTCTGCATGTGGTTCCCTGCCAAAGGGACAGTAGTTAACTTTGCCCTGTCTTTTTCTTTGGGACGACAATCTTTCGTTTTTCCCTTTTTCTGCATAATAAAATGGCAATTATTAATTGTTTTGCATTACACACAAATCCCATAGATTTTTCCATAATTTCTTATTATCTACCTAGTTCATGATGCAAATGGGTTATGAGTTTTAAAGAAAAGATGACAAAATAATCAATAAAAACATACCTTCTTTAGTACTCCACAGAGCTAAAAGCTCCTCACCTGCATGTAATTGAAGCTCCATCTCAAGGGAACATTTCATGGCATTATCTTCATCAAACTTCAAATCTCTACGAACCACTATAACGGACCTGTTGGATGGTAGGTACACCCGATAGTTGTGAGGTGTATCAGTGTACCCGAAAAATATTCCCAACTTAGCTGTTGGCTCTAGTTTTTTCTATGCGTCCTTGGTAACATGATAGTATACTAATGAACAAAAGATCCCGAAGTGTGCCACAGCTGGTTTCTTACCTAAAATCGCTTCTTCTAATGTACTTATACTAAGAATTCAATGAGGGTTTCTGTTCTGCAAATAAATAGAAGTGTGGCATGCTTCAGCCCACAAGTGCAATGGTATACCCTGATCATGTAAGATCGCCTGTGTCACTCCCACAATACTTATGTTCTTCCTTTTATCCACCCCATTCTATTGTGGGTTATGAGGTGTTATTAACTCCCATCGAATGCCTTCTGATGCACAGAAGTTCTTGAATTCATTCGACACAAATTCTCCACCATTATCACTTCTTAGAGCTTTAACTTTCCTATCATTATATTTCTCGACAAGTGCTTTAAATTCACAAAATTTAGTGAAAGTGTGATCTTTATTCTACATGAATAAAATCCAACACTTATGAGAAAAATCATCAACAAATATTACATAATACATGTGCTTGCTCGTGGATGTTGTTGAGAACAGTCCACACACATCTGAGTGAACTCTATCGAGGATCACTTGCGCTCGACTATATTTATCATGAAAGGAAGCTTTGGTGTACTTTCCCAATTTACACCCTTTGAATGTGTCTCTATGCTCTAGTGTACCCTTGGGAAGTCCTATAGAAATTTGATGCATGATCTTCAGAGCTTCGTGGTCAAAGTGACCCGATATTCTATGCCACAAATCACTGATGTCTCGACTATGCACCTTCTCTACTTTAGTTCTCAACCCATCATAGTATTCTACATTCAATTTGTATAGTTTCTTCATTTGAAACTCGATCTACTTCACTTGTCCTGAGTCTATGTGATGAAGGAAAGCCTTTCCCTTACTAAGTATCACATTGTAGCCATGGTCCTCAAACATGGCAATTGAAACAAAATTCTTCTTCAAACCCGAAACATACATGACATCTTTTAATGTGAGAGGAGAACTAGAGTCCCTCTGAAGTGTAACATTACTGATGTCGTTCACGCTATACCTCCCATCATCTCCCATATCGATGTGAGTTTGGAAGTCCTTCTCCTCCAATTAACTAAAAAAATCTTTTATGTCCATCATATGGAATGAGGCTCCACTATACAGGTACCACACAGTACCCATCATCGTTGTCACCATGCAAGCGATGAGGGTGTAATCCAGTTCAAATTGTGAAACAAGAGCTTCACCTACTGCTCCTCTTGAGGGCTTCTTACCAACCTTCTTGTGGGGACACTTTTTAGCATAGTATCCCAGCTTGTGGTAGCGAAAACATTTAATCTTCAACATGTCCTTCTTCTTTCCACCCTGACTAGAATATAATTTGGAATGGGATGACTTCCCCTTCCCTTTCTTCGCCTTCCTAGCTAAGGCACAGTTCTCCTTTGATTTGTTGTTTTTGAATTTCTATTAATTGAAAATGTTCCATCAAACAAATTTCACACATAGGATAGTAACAAATAGTGGAAACTAAAGACGAAGAAAATTCATTACTATCAACAATTACTCCGATATCGAAAATAGTGAAGCTTGACAAGCATAATCCAATTTTCCAAAAAATTGTGCCTTGTTTTCTATTGTTTTCCAGCCATAATTGTGGTGCGTTTAGACTATGCAGATTATTTCTACTATTTCTGATAAATGCAGAATTTGCTATAATGAATTTATATTGAATGAAAGTGTCATGTAGAAGAGATTTCACACATAGAATATTAATAGGTGGTGGTTGTTTATCTTTTCGATAATCTATACCTAAAGCACATTGAAAATGTTGTTAGTTGAGATAATGTTTTAAAGTAAGGAGAAGAAATTGATATGAGGGAAAGGAAAGAATTTATTTGCATTAATAATATTAACTCACTTGCACTCATCGATCATAGCTTTCAGTTGTCAGTTGTGTATCAACAATATGTGAATATTTCTGCATAGGATAAGAATATCGATAAGATTTGGTCTACCAGATTAGTGAATGTTGCATGCATTCGAGAAGTATTTGATTTCAAAGAAATCATTTATTTATGCACAAACCAATTTGATTTAAAAACAAAAACAATTAGGCTATCATCCAAATATACTCGTATTTATTGGACTTTAGAGACATTCAGGTGCATATTGAAGCTATCAATTCCAAATATGTGCTTAGATTTGTCAAAAGAAAATAGTTTTTTAGAATCATAGGCACATGGCTTGAAAATAATACAAGACTTCATTTTTCCAAATTTTGAGTTTCCTTCTTATGTTTCCTCTTTAGATATTAATTATTTTAAAGAACCATTTAGAGATTTTTGTTCACTGTGTTCACATTTAATGGACCAAGAAACAACAGACAGTGTCTCAATATCCATTCTCTATGTACTCCATTATTCATATAAAAAAATTATGTATTCGATTGGGTTGATCTTATTCCAAATGAATTGTCTTTTCAATTAGTGAATTTGTTCAAAATCAACAGATTCTTCATGATGGTGTATCTTCTCATACCTCTTGTGTCTAGTCATGATTTTGATGCATTTCCACATAACACTAATTTTAATTTTAACGAAGAACTGATGTAGTTTTGATATACCATATTATGGAGGCATGAAGAGTTATCAACCAAATCACAAAAGAAAAAAAATATAGATAAATGACTTGGAAATTATCCTCTTCAAAGGGGAAACCTCCTTTACATCACATAAATGAACAATTATTGTATGATACAAATGAGAATACCTCCTTGGTATATATAGGAGTCTAAGGGTTCACAATATAATCAAAGCCTACATAAAAATAATAATCTAAGGGCACAATAATAACAATAGTGGGCTTCTATCCTACACAACAATAACAATATGGGGGCTACATGGGTACAACAATAAGGGGGCTACACTAACAATAACAATAAGGATGCTACACTGGTATTATAGGGACATAAGATTCCCCTCTCCTTCAAAAAAAGCGTTGTCCTCAATGATTGAGTGGTTCTGGATGCTTCTATATAAAATTTCCATCCTCCCATGTGGAATCTTCAGCAGGTAATTTCTTCCACTTAATGAGATACTCTAACATTGATTGATTTTGTAGTTAACGGATTCTTGTTTCCTTGACTACTTTAGTCTCCTATATGATTTTCCTTCTTCTTCCAGTTCTAGACATATTGTTTGAACTAGGATCTTATCATCGATAACCTTCTTTAAGCATGAAACATGGAAAACTGGGTATACTTAGGAAGATGCAAGTAGCTCCAATTGTATACCATAGCACCAATATTTTGCAACACCTTGTAAGGACCATAGTACTTGGGTGATAATTTATTATACTTCTCAGCTTGCTTGAGCGAAATTTGTTTGTATGGTTGTAGCCATAAAAATACCTAGTTTCCTATGTCAAAACTCCTTTCACTATGATGTTGATATGCTTGTTGTTTCATTTGGTTATGCGCCAAAGTGGGTTATATTTTAAGAGTTGGAGAAATTGTTTTTGATGCTTGATGTGATCTTCCACTGCTTAAACCTTATAATGTTCTCTTAAAGATGATGTGATGGACAATGGATGATATAAATAAAGTTCCATAAATGGGGTCATTTTTTCTACAATATGGAAGAAAGTGTTATACCACCATTCAGCCAAACGTAATCACTTGACCCATTGTGTTTTTTTATCAAATACAAAGCAACAGATATATCCTTCCAAACATTTGTTCACTATCTCAGTTTTCTTGTCAAATTGAGGATGATAAGAAGAGGTATGAGTTAATTGAGTACCAAGAGAAGAAAATAATTCCAGCCAAAAATTTCCAGTGAAAATGCAGGGATACATATCACTTACAATAATATTTGGGTTTCCGTGTAGCTTTGGAATTGTTTCCGTAAATGCAATAGCAATTGTATTGGCATTAAAAGGATGAGATAATGCATAAAAGTGTTCATACTTGGTAATTCTATCAACTACCACCATGATGACACTCTTTCTTTCAAACTTGGGTAAACCTATGACAAAATCCATTAATACCTCCTCCCAATGTTGACTTGGAATGGATAAATGTTTTAACAGACTCGGTGTCTTAATTGTCTCAACTTTAATTTGTTGGAAAACCAAACATTTTGCCACAAACTTCTGAATATCAGATTTAAGGGCATCCCAAAAAAAAAAAAATCATTCTTGACCCTATGGTAATTTTTTGAAAATACTGAGTGCCCTACTAAGGGGGAGGTGTGCAATTCCAAAATAATATTTTGTTTGAGTTGGGAATTCTTACATAGATCTAAGTGATCTTTGTACCATAATGAATAATTGTTCCAAATAAATGTATCAAATGTACTAATATCTTGTTGCAACTTTTGAATGAGTCTCCACACCTCCTCATCATTATTCCATTTTCTTTATTTATCCAATCAGGTTGTATAATAGAAATGACATAGAGTAATGCTTCCACATCCTCATCCTTTCTTTAGAGTGCATCTGCAATAATATTTTGTTTCCCTTTTCTGTATATGATTTGAAAGTCATAACCCAACATCTTTGTTACCCATTTTAGTTACTCTTCTGAAGATAATATTTATTCCAAAATGTATTTAAGACTATCATGATTTGTTTTTACGTTCAAGTGTCTTTGCATTAGGTAAGGTTTCCATTTCTTTAGTGCATGTAGTATTTCCAACATTTCCTTCTCATAAATAGGTTTTTGTAAATACTTTCCCTTTATTAGATTGCTTTTGAAAGTAATGGTCTTCCTTCTTGCATTAAAATAACATTAATTCCATTTCCCAAGGAATCACATTCCACAATAAAGGTTTTTGTGAAGTCTAGTGTAGCTAATACTAGTGCTTGGCACATTCCCTATTTAAGATGTTCAAAGGATGTAGTTGCTTCTGGAGTCCAATAAAATGCACCTTTCTTCAGTAATGTTGTTAGAGGCATTCATATTCTCCCGTAATTCTTAACAAATGTGCAATAATCCCCTGTCAACCCGATAAATCCTCGAATATTCTTTAGGGTTGTGAGGATTTTCCAATCCTTAACGGATTTAATATTTTTAGGGTCTAACTTAACACCCTCATGAGATACAATATGACCCAAATATTCCACCTCTTGTACTTCAAAGAAACATTTGGAGGTTTTTTCATATAATTGTTTCTTTTCCAATAGTTTGAGAATCCTATCAACATGTTGAACAAGATCCTTCCAAATTTTATAAGGAAGGGTTTGAAAATGGAATTCATCAAACCTTGAAATGTGGAAGGTGAATTAATGAGGCCAAAACGCATGACCAAAAATTCATAATGACCTTCATGAGTTTTGAATGTTGTTTTCAAGATGTCTTCAATCTTCATTCTAATTTGATGATATCATAAAGGAAGATTCAACTTGGTGAAGTAAATTGATCCATGTAATTCATACAACAATTCATTAATGACATGAATGGTAATTTTACCTTTAATAGTGAGATTTTTGAACTCCCTATAATCTAGACACATACGCCATGATCCATCCTTCTTGTGCACCAATACTACTAGAGAAGAGAATAAATTTGGCTAGGTTGAATTATACTGTCCT
The DNA here is from genome assembly GCA_031772625.1 of Pinus tabuliformis. Taxonomy (NCBI): domain Eukaryota; kingdom Viridiplantae; phylum Streptophyta; class Pinopsida; order Pinales; family Pinaceae; genus Pinus; species Pinus tabuliformis. Next base: position 341,038,608 of record CM062815.1, on the reverse strand, counting down.
CTAGAATTTCTACAACCATGCATTCAATTTCACTCTTTTGGGCATAGGGATGCTTGTAAGGTTTGATGTTTGGTGGAGAACTTCTTGGAATCAAGTGAATAATATGATCATAATCACGAATAGGTGGGAGGCCTTTGTGAGTCTCAAATACCTTGGAATGATTTCCCAATACTTTTTGGAGATCTAGAGAAATGGATGACTTTTATGTTTGAACCTCTAATGAGCATAATTATGAAATTAAACCTCGTTTTTATTTCTTAAAAATATTTTTCATCACGTTAGAGATGGTTATATTCCATGGTTTCCTTGTGATACCCCTTAATTCAATTTCCTTTCCTTCCCAGAAAAATTCAAGAATTTTTCTTGAAAATTAAAAGCTATCATCCCCAAAGATTGTAACCATTGGACTCCTAGTACAACATGAACACCACCCATTAGAATGGAAATCATTGGACTATTCAATTCATATTCCCCCATGGTTAGCTTGATATTATGACACTTTCCAAAGAAATTTATAGTTCATCCATTTGAAACCATCACTTGACACTCTGGTGTTGGATATAGAAAGCAATTCAATTCCTTGGTTATCTTACAATGAATAAAATTATGGGCACTACCCGAATCAATCAACACTATTACCTTTTGTCTTATGTATATATCCTTCTATCATGAGATTTTGAGGAGTGGTAATTCCTGCCAATGCATTACAAGATATGGTCGAATTCATGTATTCTTTCTCTAGGGTTGGTTCTTGGTGTATATCCTCTTCTTTTGATGTTTCTTATTCCTTTTCTTCCTTCTCTTCATAATATGTGTAAAATAATGTATTTTCAGCACACTTATGATGTTTAGTGCATTTTCTATCTAAACTATAACAAATCCCTTTTGCTTTTTTTTCCTCCAATTGTTGTGATGTTAATCTTGTAGGTTGTGGGAGGCTAGGAGTAGCAACACTTCCATATTTATAGTTGTGAGTGGTATACTTCCTTACTACCATCATTTTATTTCAACTTTTCTTTCTACTCTGAATGTCATCTCCAATCAATTAGGTTCCCAAAGGAAAATCTCATGTTGGATGTTATCCTTTAAAGTCCCTATGAAGACATCCATCATAAGCTCATCAGGAATATCACTTACCCTAATATTAAATTTTTGTAAGTCCTCAATGTGCTCCATCATTGAACCTTTTGTTTGAGATTTATCAATTGGCTATAGAAAGTTTTGCTCTTTATATTCTCAAAATGTGCTATTAAGAAAGTTTTTCTCTTTATATTCTCAAAATGTGCTATTATTTCCTCCATAAAACTTGACCAAGTTACAAGTGGTTTATGAGAACAAATCCATAGATACCATACAAAATGATTGGGTTCTAAATATAAATATGAAATGTGTACCTTTTGTGTGTGTTGCACATCATGTAGATCAAAATATTGATCCATCTATAATATCCATGTTACCAGATCCTTGCCATCAAACTTCCCCATATTGACCTTTGGAATTTGGTTAGTCTTCAAACCAAAGTTAGAGTCTCTAAAATCATGATTAACATTCCTTTTTTTCACATCATGAGTTTCGTGGAATACCTTGTTTCCATTAGGAAGCATTTCTTGTAGCAACTTTGTCAAACATTCCTTCAAACTTTCCATATATGATTTTAATCCGTCCTTCAAACATTCCATAAATAATTTTACTTTTTATTCTAAATGATCCATCTTAACATTCATCATCACTTCCAATTCATTTTTGGTTATTGCTTTTGAGAGCTAAATTTGTTGCACTTTGTCTCATAATTTTGATATATCATGTTATATTTATTCCTATTCTTCATGTGTCATAGTAGAGCTTTCTAGTTTGTTACTGAGAGTATCCATTTTTTTTGTTTGAGGCATATTGGAACCAAATAATGATATCTATGATTTAATCTACCTTTTGAATTACTTCAGACTTATTTTTCAAACAAAACTTATGCAAATTTAAAAAAAAATACACACCTTTTTTTCTTTCTTTTCGGATCTTGATATTGAAACTATAGTATCTATGTAATTTCGGCCTCCCAATGTATGAAATTACATCCTGTAGTAGTCGTCTAAGTCTTCTTTCCAATGCCATAAGTCAAATCAAAATTAGATTCTTCAATATAAAGTTATGCCTAATCTCCCATGATGACCTGAATATGGACTAGTTTAGTAGAGCGAATTTTTACGGGATGCCACATGTCACTGCTTCAATATTTGGCCCTAAAATTGATATAAGAGAAACTAACTTCATGCAATTTTAGTCACCTTTTACAAAACTAAAATCCGATGCTTGAAAACAAAGTTATGATGATTTTACCTAGGTCACTTGATTAACACTGAATTTTGTAGCATGCAAAAACCCTAACTTCTTCGGACCATATCTAAAAAAATATAGTGAATCAAGATTTCAAATTTTAACATGAATTTCATGAATATTTGGGCTCCACATGGTCAAAATTTAGGCTTTTGAAGCCGTGTTTAAAAAAAAATAGGGCTAAAATTCCAAGATGACCCGTTTGAAGCAAAGAAACCCTAGAATCCAAAGCTCTAATACCAAATGATATGCAACTAGATCACAAAATAGAAGAAAAGATAAATCAACAACCTAAAAAATAGCCTCTTCGAGGGGGAAACTTCATTTACGTCACATAAATGAAAAATTCTTGGATGATACAAATGAAAATACCTCCTTGGTATATATAGGAGTGTAAGGGGTCACAATATAATTAGAGCCTACACAACAATAATAATGTAAGGGCACAAAAATAAAAATAGTGGGCTTCTATGGGGCATAATAATAACAATATGGGGGATACATGGGCACAAAAATAAGGGGGATACACTAACAACAGTAACAAGGAGGCTAAACTAGTATTATAGGGACCTAACATGAAGATATTTCAATCTTTTCTATAATTGAAAATATTTTTGTAAAGCAAGTTATTTGCATGATAACTAGACAAGAGACCCAACAAATATCTAGCAAAGCACAATTTTTTCTTTGGGGAAAAGGGATACATGAATAAAGAGGAAATAATATGGTTATTCAATTTTATGGGTTTTGACGTAAATCACTATTGCTTCCAAGAATTGTTATGGATGGGTATTTTGTTGCCGAAGTTTGCAGGAAATATTGTGATTGGAAAGTAAAATTTGAACAAAAAAAAAAGTAGTTTATTTATTTTCCATTTTTGGACAAGTAACTGTGAAGAATGGAATCAACCTTTTAGAGCTTGCAAAGTATTTTCATTCTTTTAAGTGTTATGAAACCAGCTCACAAAACGATAGAAAATATAGATGAATGCCTTATAATTCAGCCTCTTCGAGGGGGCAACCTCCTTTACATTACACAAATGAACCATTCTTAGATGAAACAATTTACAAGACCTCCTTTCTATATATAGGAGTCTAAGGGGTCATAATATAATCAGCGCCGACATAAAAATAGTAATGTAAGGGCACAATAATAACAATAGTGGGCTTGTATGGGGCACAATAATAACAAATGGGGACTACATGGGTACAACAATATAATAAGGTCGTTGTACTAATAACAATAAGGGGTTACACTAGTTGTATAGGGGCCTAACATGCCTCTCTCCTTCAAAAAGTGTTTCCCTTAACACTTGAGTAGTTCTTGATGCTTCTGTATAAAATTCTTGTCCTCCCATGTGGAATCTTTAGCAGGTAAGTTCTTCCACTTGATGAGATACTCTGAAATTGATCGATTTTGTAGCTATCGGGTTCTTTTTCTGTGACTGCTCCAGATTCCAATATAATTTTTCCTTCCTCTTCAAGTTCTGGCAATATTGTTTGAATAGGGATCTTCTGCAAATTTTGAATGAGTGGCCACACTTCTTCATCCTTCTTCCATTCATCCCTTACTTCATTTATCCAATCTGGTTGGATAATATAAATAGCACAAAACAATGCTTCCACATCCTCATCCTTTCTTGAGAGTGCATCAGCAACAAAATTTTTCTTCCCCTTTCTATAGATGATGTCAAAGTCATAACCACATATTTTTGACCCATTTTTTCTGTTCTCCTATAGATAATATTTGTTCTAAAAAGTATTTAAGACTATCATGATCCATTTTTACCTTGAAATGTCTTCCCATTGGGTAAGTTCACCATTTCTTAAGTGCATGTAGTATTGCCAACATTTCCTACATCAAAACATTTTTCACTACGATGTTGATCTACTTGTTTTTTCATTCGATTCTGCACCAAATTGGCGTTATCCTTTAAAATTTGGAGAACTTGTTGTTGATGCTCGATGTGATCTTTCACTGCTTGAACCTTTTTCTTATTGATATGTCCTTCTATCTTTAGAGTTTGAAGAGTGGTAATTTCTTCCAATGCTTTACAAGATATGGTCGGATTCATTTCTTGATGCTCGATGTGATCTTTCACTTCTTGAGAATTTTTCTTCTTGATATGTCCTTCTATCTTGATAGTTTGAGGAGAAGTAATTCCGGCCAGTGCATTACAAGATATGGTTGGATTCATTTTTTCTTTCTCGATGTGATCTTTCACTTCTTGAACATTTTTCTTCTTGATATGTCCTTCTATCTTGAGAGTTTGAGGAGTGGTAATTCTTGCCAATGCTTTACAAGTTATGGTTGGATTCATTTCTTCTTTCTCTGGGGTTGGTTCCTAGTGTATATCCTCTTCTTTTGATGTTTCTTGATCCTTTTCTTCCTCCTCTTCATAATCTATGTAAAATAATTTCTTCTGAGCACACTTATGACCTTTAGTGCATTTTCTATCACAATTGTAACAAAGCCCTTTTTCTATTTTTTCTTCCAATTGTCGTGATGTCACCCTTATAGGTTGTGGAAGGCTAGGAGAAACAACACTTCCATGTTTATAGTGGTGAGGGGTAGAATTCATTGTTTCCATAATCTTTCTTTCCACTTTTCTTGCCAACCTGAATGCCTTCTCCAATGAATCAGGTTCCCAAAGACGAACCTCATGTTGAATGTTATCCTTTAAAGTCCCTATGGAGACATCAATCCTCTGCTTCTTTGGAATATCACTTTCCCTTATATTCAATTTTTGAAAGTCCTCAATGTGCCCTTCCATTGAACACTTTTTTTTGAGATTTATCAATTGGCTAAAGGTGTTTCTCTTTGTATCCTCATGATGTGCTATCATTTCCTTTGTGAAAATTGACCACGTGACAAGTGGTTTACGAGAACAAAGCCCTTTATACCATAAAAATTGATTTGGTTCTAAATAATTAGATGCAATACATACCTTTTGTAACAATGGTACACCATGTAGATTAAAATATTTCTCCATTTGTAGTATCCAATTTACCAGATCCTTGCCATCAAACTCCTCGTCTCACTTTTTCTTGATTTTAGGAGCTCGATCTTGAAATGAATATAACTCTACAATTTCAGATCTTCCAGTTCTGAAATTGCGACTTGTAGTATCCCTCTGCGTCCTCTTTCTAATGCCACCAATCTGATCCAAATTGGATTCTCCAAGGAAGAGTTATGCCAAATCTCCCACAGTGACCTAATTATAGACTAGTTCAGTAGACCAAACTTGTACGATGTGCCATGTCCCAGTGTTTTGACTTTTGGATCTGAAAAATGTATACAAGAAACTACAGTCCGTCCTCATTGTGACTTCTTACGAAATTTTAATTTGATGCTCAAAACAAAAGTTATGACTATTTTCCCCAGGTCACCTGTTTGTTGGAAATAATACTGAGAGGGGGGGGGTGAATCAGTATTATCAGATCAGTAAAACCTTTCCAATTTCATACTCAGAAACATATACGCTACTTCAATTAAGTGAACCCGCGTGTACACGCTACTGTGTCTAATGCAACCAGCATATATCTAGAGATCTTATAATTCAGTTAGCTTAATCTTCAGTAAATGCACCAGAACATTATTAAGCATATTAACAGTAAACAGGTGCAGTATAACAGAACAGAACATCACACAAGAGCCAAACACATGAACACCATGATATAAGGTGGAAACCCAATGTGGGTGAAAACCACCTGCTGCAATTCGTCTCTTTCTTCTTTAATAAGAAACTTCTTTTACAATGTACTGGTGCAGTCCTTTACCAGTACGCAGGCTACAACCTGCAGAGGGCTACAACCCTCTCTCGTTTTCCAACTACTTCTGGAAGGGAGCTACAACCCCCTCAGCTCTTGTACTAGCCGATCCATTTACTAGTACGTAGGTGCTGACCCTACAACCTTCTTTCCTTCAGGGACCACGTTTCATCAATTTTCAGACTGGATCCAAGAGTACAAAACAAACATTACTGCAATACAATCATCAACTTATACTTGCATCATAATTCATTAAACAACCCAATACTGAATCACTGAAACCCTGTCATCAAGAACACAGAACCCAAACCAGAGCCCAGAACTCTGCAACAACCACCAGAATCAACAGCAACCTGAAATATCAAATCTTATTATGCATACGCTACTTCACTGTACCAAAACCGCGTGTATACGCGCTTTCTCCAAAGGCAACCCGCGTGCAGATCTAGAAATAATTACTTATGCCTTCGCTGTCAGATCCGACCCTTGCCAAGCGTCCCGAACAGATAAACAGTGATACCAGATCTTCTCACTTTGTCAAACACACCATGCTTGCTCCCACTTGCCTAATGATCTTCTCCTTATATAGCCTTAGACCCTTTACAATACCACGAGCCAAAACCATAGTAACCCAATACCATCAGCTTCAAAACTAGGGATTAACACGTTCGTCGAGACATCAAGGTCCAAAACCATAGGCACAACTTCCAAGGAATAACCGCCATGGACCAAAGATAAGTTTTCCACATACACGCGCTTTTACTGAAGCCAACCAGTGTGTACACGCGACTTGATATATAGAGAACCTGCGTATATGCGACTTGGTATATAGTGAACCCGCTTGTATACGCGACTTGGGCTTAATGAACCTGCGTGTATGAACTTTCTTGGCATGCTGTACTAAGATCTGTCCTCTGATTAAGTTGCCATCACCTGTACCAACCTCTGAGTGAGTTGCCATCAAGGACAACACTTGAATCATAATGCCACACTGTTTGGAATGTAATTCGGGAGTCTACAAAAAGGCCAACTTCCTCGGAGCATATCTCTGTAAATATAGTGCAAAAAGCACTGAAATTCAAACCCTATTTTTAGAACTATTTCTACCCAAATGGGTTTTGTTTTTAGCATCTGAAATGTTGTAGAAAAAAAGCTATAGCACAAATGCCACGATGATCGGTTTGGAGCAGTAAAACCCTAGAATCCAAAGCTTTGATACCAAATGTTATGAAACCAACTCACAAAAAGATAGAAAATATAGATGAACACCTTATAATTCAGCCTCTTCTAGGGGGCAACCTCCTTTACATTACACAAATGAACCATTCTTAGATGATACAATTGACAAGGCCTCCTTTCTATATATAGGAGTCTAAGGGGTCATAATATAATCAGAGCCGGCATAACAATAATAATTTAAGGGCACAATAATAACAATAGTGGGCTTGTATGGGGCACAATAGTAACAATATGGGGACTACATGGGTACAACAATATAATAAGGGGGTTTTACTAATAACAATAAGGGGTTACACTAGTCGTATAGGGGCCTAACATTAAGTTAGAAGAAGCTTAAGGTTGGCAATACACTGATCCATAAGGCCTATTCATCACATATCTAGGTGCCATCAAATGTGAGATCTTGTTGACAAGAGTTGAAAATGAAATTGAAAATAGTCACATTTCTCCAAGCAATAATCAAGAAGCAGCAATGACTACTAGAGAAATTGTGGAAGAAGAAAGTATCAACACTGAAACAAAGTGCTAACAAAGAGGCAGGAAACCTTTGCAATATTTAATTTTCATATTTGAAACTTATATGGCTTCATCTTCTAGTGAAAGAAAATTAAAAGATACCAAAATTAAAAATTTGATTCACAATCAGCTGTCAACTGGTAGAGATGATAAGGATCCTCATCTAACATTTATTCCAGAGAAAATGCACATGACTGAATTGGAAAAATGCAAAATTCCCCTAGAAACAAGAAGCATTCAAGAAGCTATCAATGTGGACATTGAAATTCTACAACCTGATTGGGTCAGTACTCCTTTGAACGAAAATAAGAAAATAATAGAGAAAATTACCAAATAATTTTCTATTTTCAATGATCAGTTTTCCACTTTTCAAGATGAAAACTATAACATGGATGGTAAAATATTGAAAATTGAAAAAGTAAGGATTCATAATAAAACGTTATTGATAAAGCATAAACGAATGTTCATATGTCTGGAATTTCAACCACGAGTGTTATGAGATTCCATGAAGCTACCAGGAATGTGTTTGCAATGTATATTAAGCAACAAGAAGTATAGAACTTGGTACCGAGAACAACAATATAAGAGTTGGAAAATGCTTTAAATCTAGGTCCTTTGTTAATGACTCTCATCACAATACAGACTCTGTGATCTGCAATTCCCACTACTATCACATCTCATGTATATATTAGATATCTGCAATTGGTTAATGCATTCAAATTTCATATTGTCACTAATATATCCTAGAGGTTAGAAATCATTGAACATTCATGGTAGGAAGTTTTTGATTTGCTATGGTTAGCACAGGAAATCATCTCATTTCTCGATTTGGTGAGAAGTAATATTAACAAAGACAAGTGTTTCAATAAAAATGACTTTCTTGCATTTAGTCAAAGGCTTGAACTATTTTCTGAGCTGGAAAAGAAAAATAGAGAACTACAAAATTCTAATCGAATGAGGAAAATAAAAGTTAGATGGTCCAGAAGAATTAGTACACTAAAAAAAAAAATATGAATGTGAGAGCATAAAAAATAGAAGTAATGTGTTTCTAGAGGTGATGCAAAATTTTCAAGATCTAGTCAGCCCATGCATCATGTGAAATTCTGAATTGATCACAAAATATATGCTAACATTGAATTGGAAAAGATAAAATATTTAATGGAAAAACAATTCAATGATATAATTGATTTTACTTCAGAAGAAATTAGCAAATGGTTAGTTGGATTTATTAGTATTAATGATGAGAAGTTTGTGTTTACTGCTCAATTACAAGAGGAGGCCATGGAGATTGAAAATAAATTATTCAATCAACATGCTAGGCTAGAGATTAAAATGGGTCCAATGAAATAATTCATTGAAACTAAGTTGAAGACATTGGTTCAACAAACCATGCATCTGGAAAACAGTTGATAGTGAAACAATTAGCGTATATGCTTTCACATATTGTAAGTCCTTATATCATCCCATATTCATTTTCAATTTACTAGTATTCAATCATCGTGATTTGTTAATTTTATTAATGTCACCTAGTATAGTTGTTCAATGCACTTACTTGTTTTCTTTTACAATTCCCTCTTTCCATATTACAGTTCACACATTTACTTTTCCTGAATGCAGGAGTGAGTAGTTAAAGAGAAGATGCCAAAATAGCCTAGTGAATGAGTCAATGAGTTGAGCCATTAAGAATTTCCATTACTGATATAAGCAATTCCCCTTGAGAATCAAAGTTCTTAATTATTTCCATAGGATCTTCTATGCATTTGTGTTTTGTTAATTTATTTTAGTCATAGCTATGATGTTTGAAATTTGAAACTCAATATAGTTCTTGTTTCTATGATTGTATTTCTTAATGTTACAGCCTTATACTTTGAGTACAGGTATTATGTCATATATATATATATATATATATATATATATATATATATGACATAATACCTGTACTCAAAGTATAAGGCTGTAACATTAAGAAATACAATCATAGAAACAAGAACTATATTGAGTTTATATATATATATATATATATACATACCAACAACATGAAACATGAAAGTAGTTTCATTTGCTATGAAACATGGATAATGTTGATTGTCATCATATTTTAAATTTGTGCGGAGTACAATACTCTGGTAAGGGATTTTATTTTTCTTTCCTTGTAACTTCCTATTATACATAATGGAATTTTTTTGTTGTATTTCGAAATAAAATTGATATATCAATTTTATGCAATTTCAATTTAGATTGGTTTTGTGCAACACTACACAACATTTAACGAATTAATTAGTGGTGGACATTTTTACAAACAAAATTCTTTGTATGGGAAAATTTCTTTGTACACAAAGAATTCATAAACAATGAATGGACTTTCTACCACATAAATTGCTTTCGCCACATTCTACCATAATGGGGTAATGCATTGTGTACAGTAAAATATTTGCAAAAGGAAGTTCCTTGTCCCTCCAGACTCTATATAGTGAAAACATTAATTTTCCCATCACATAACTTAAGCTTATGCATCTTCACATTTCGCTATAATTCTAATACATGTTGTTTAGTGAACACATATGAGAAGTATGGAGATATCGACAAAAGCTATATGTAGAGGTAAGAAAAAGCACAAGTATGCTTTATAAAATAAAACTTTCAAATCTACTTTTGCATTCCATACTCCACACTAGACTTGTATTAACATTAGAATATTAGTAAACAAATATGAAAAATAGAATATTAATAAAAATCAACTCTAGATGTGTTGCGGTCTTCAATATGAATGGACTTTCCTGTTCTATCGATTAAGTCAATTAGTAATGGTTTATACATTAATATTAATATTTTAATGCTTTAAAAATCATAATGAAAGTTTAAAATATATGCATTTGTGTTAATTTTGAAAATATATGTTAATATTAATATTACAATGCTTTGAAAATCATGATTTTAGATTTAATATTTCAATGCTTTGAAATAATGCCAAGTTGGACAAATAATGCCAAAGAAACTTTGTTGACATACTAAATGAAATTTTTCACTTCAAAATTAAAAAACAAAATTAAAATGCATTTACCTTAATTATCAATTTTTCTCAATAGGAATAAGAAATGTATGGGGCATTGCTTGTTTGAACAAGTAGTGTGTATATCTTTCTGCAGAGTGAAATTTCAGCGCAAGAAAAGTTATGCACAAGGATTATTAAAATAATAAATATGCAAATATTTTTTTTAATTGCTATTTAGGAATGTATTTTACAACTACGGAAGTAGTTGTGCAAATGTGCTTGTGCGGAGCTGGTTGTTCAAAGGAAGTGTGTGCGAAGAAAAAATGCATGTGCACATAGCTTTCACTATGCCTAAAGCATTCATAAAATTTTATTAAAATCATAAATATACAAATATCCTTTTTAATTCGTATTTAGGAATGTATTTTGCAACAATTGCTTCCTCCATGCACATCAATTAATAACAACTTTGAATGTCAATGACTAAATGAAGGTAATTATTGAATACAAAAGTAGTTGTGCTTAGGTGATTGTGTGTGTGTGTGGGAGCATATTTTGATAGTAATGTGTTTTGAACTCTTTGGAGTTAGTGCACCTACAATTTGATATTAGTAAATTGTGTGGAGTGAGGAGGTTTTCACAATGAAACTTGAAAGCTTGTTTCACACTCTGTTGCAACAACAATGCTTATTTTATTATTAATAGATTTCACGGAGTGCGGAAGTGAACACCATGATATCTTTAGAGTACATATGAATTTTTGTTATTTTGAAAGTATATGTTACTATTAATATTTTTATGCTCTAAAAATCATGTTTCTATATTTGATATCCTAAAATATTGGCTCCTATTTCAATACAAGATCAATGGTTGTTTTATTATTAATAAATTATGTGAAGTGTGGAGGTCGTATAATGAAATCTTGAGAGAGTTTTCCACACAACGTATTTTCTCTTATAATATGCATGTGGGTGACCTATATTTCAACATAGGAAAAAAATAGTTGAAGAAACAAAAGCAAGACATTATGAACATGTTAACTACTACCTTATTAGATAAATCTTCAAAAATGTTAAACGCAAAAATAGTATAAAATTAATTTCGTTTGTGCGAAATAAAAGCTTTGCATAAGGAAAGCTTCACGCAGACAAGCTCCATACAATTTAACATAATAATAATGTATTAACGTTAGTAGTTTAACATTAATTTCGTTTCCACCGAATAAAGTTCCATATGTAGGCATGTTCTCCCGCACATACCGTGCTCTCTTCAAGCTCAAAGATCTACACAATGAAACAAAATAATATCAATTCGAAATTCCTCTACATCTTCATTCTCCCACACATACTTCATCCTTCGAACAGTAAAATCCATGAACAATAAAACATAATCAATCTTCATTCCACACAATGTTGGAAGCATGTGTAAACGAAGATTATCATATCAATAACAACTTAATAAATGTTTCAGGATGAAAAAAAAATACTTCATTATCACATTATGACAAAATCATTTTTCTCCAAACATTATCAAAAAGCTAACCTAAATAGTACTCCGCAAACCACAACTCAAAAAAATTGAACATCCATTTCCATGTTGCACCTTCATATAAGCAAAACATAATGGAAATGAGTCTCAAACTACTTGGTCGAGAAATAGTCTAAGAAATTGATTCGCATAAGCATTTTTGAGTCTTCATCCCTTTTTTCCTGCACATATCTCGTCATCTATGCCACAGAAGAACAAATAATAATATTAATTGCACATTTGTTCAATGTTCCCCATTTACCTCGCCTTTGTAAAAGACTTCCAAATGCATTAATTCTAGCACCATTGGGCACAAAAATAACACATTGTCAGAGCACTCGCAAAATCATGAATCGATAGCATAATCAAAACCAACGAAAAGTAGGTAATGATCTCATTGATTTTCTCTAACAACATTTATTGAAAATTTGCCATATTTTTAAACTACCATTTAGCGTATTGTACTCTTGGAAAAAAAAAGAAAATTATCCTTAGTATCAAAGGCATATTGTTAAAATGCTCTAAATTATTTTTTCCCAACTCATGTTTAAAGTTTTTAAACAGTGTGCGGAGCTTTGCATGTAAAGTAGTCTGCAGAGCTTTGCTTGTGTGGAGCTTTATGCTCAATAAGAACTCCACACAAGAAAAACTCTACACATTTCTAGGAAGTGTTTTAAAGGTTTATTTCTTAGCGTCATCTAGGGATCTAAGTAAGCGACGACTATTAGTTTTACAAATTTCCGCAGTGGTAATGGAATTATTGAAACTATAGCTTAAACATTTTATTAAATTCGAGAAATTAATCATATTTTTACTAGTTAATCATTTATTTCAAAGTATGTAGAAAAATTAAGCATCTAAGAACACGTGGTGTTGATTCTTTTCTTTATTTTTAAAAGGAAGGTATGTAAGCTTAAACATTCATTGTCAAAATCCACTGACTTTTGATTAGTTTTTTATTACAATTTTTCCTATCTATTGGTCATACTTTGTTGAGTATTTAATACATATGTTTAATATTTATATGATAAAGTGATAATTGTAACCATTAATTTTAGGTTTGATGTCCATAGAAGCATTCACCAGGTGTTCATCATGCAATCTTTTTACCATACATGTTACGAATGCATGTTAAACTAGTTTTCAAACAAGTTGGTTACAGATAGAATCATCGTATGGGTCATACGATATTGTTCTGGTAGTTGCACACCATGAGGGATTATCATTTAGAATAGAAATGCAAAACCTATAGCATTATTGACGGGTAAAGAGTGTATTGTTTATTCTATATGTGAGTACTAAGAATGTTTATACATATACAATATTGTCTTGTAGCAATGATGTACAAAGTTGAAATACTACATAATGTGATAATAGTAAACCCATTTACGCAAAATACGTTATTTTTGTAAAATTCTTATGTCTGAATTACTTCTGTGCTATGGAATTAGAACCTCTTTTTTTCTTATTTCTGTATATTTGATCCAACTCATTTCGTCATAGCAATGGAAATGAATACAAGTAGAACAAATACCATTAAGGACAATGATAACTTTTCTAAGAGGTACATTTATGTTTTATTTATTGTACTTTGATTATATTTTCTTTACGCAACCTAGTGTGTGTTATTATTTCCACATTTGGGCCATATTTTTTAATGTACTATAACTAAAAGAAATTATTTTTAAATTTCTAGGAAACATATGACACTTAGAGATTTAGGTCCAGGAAAACAATTACAAGGAAAAAAGTAATTTTAACATTTCTATAAAACATTTGTATTTGCTAAAAATAAAATCTATTTAGAATTTATGTACACTAGTAATTACTTTGTGTTATCTTATTCTGTTTTCATTAAACAGTTCTCACTAAGTTTCAATTATAATGTCTTTTTAAGCGCTGATTTCAATGTATTATTTGTGAACAGGAAAAATTTATCGAATTCGAATGACGTCACAGAAGAGATGGACAAGAGTGTAGAGATAACAATGAGCAGTACTACATAATTAGATATCATAATAGAGAAAACAAAAACAACATAAACCAGCAAAGAAATAAATGCAAATAGATTTTTCTGGGCACGTTTAATTAACTTTGTATCAGATTTCTTCTTTCTTTCTTTTTTCTTTTATTTTTCTTTTTTTGTCTTTTTATTCTTTTCTCTTTTAAAAAAAAATATTTCAATTATATTCTCATGGCCAGGAAAAAAGAAATCAAGTCTACACCATTGTTGATCAAAGATATCAGTAACAATCTAATTGGGAGGTTTTTTCATAGCATTATCTTGGTTATATATCAAACATTTTTGGATAAAGAAAATAAGTTAAAAGCACTACTCCATGCAAACTTAATAGATAAGAAAGTGGAAATGACAATAACATTTCTTGTTTCAACATCATTAATCCAACATCATGAGTCAAAGCTTATTGAAAATGTTGATGTTTCTATTAGATATTTTGAAATAATTCCAAAGCATAAATATGATGGTGGTGATTGTGAAAAAATAATTGTTTGAATAGTTTCAGCAGTGTAGAAAAAAAATTATATTGTTTGTGCAGAGTACTAATTTTTCCCAAATATGACGATTGAAAATATGTCATGTAATGACGATGCATTTCCAATCGGCACAATCAAAACTATTGCAATTTCAATAACACACATAACAATGTAATATGTAATGGAAATCAAAGACGACAATGCAGAACATGACAGTGAAACAATGAGCTTTATTTTATTTGAAAGTTGTATTGTTACGAAGTTATTGCCCATTTGTTTTTTTCCCATTGGGAAAACCAATTTTCATTGAAATAAAAATCAAGTACATAGGCATATGTCTGTATATCCCCATGTCCAAAAAATAAAAATAAAATAAAATAAAAAATATTCTTCATCTATTATATGGTTTTCATGTATTGTTTTACAAATGTTTCATATGTAACAGGGTCAAGTACACAATAAACTTGTTTCAATTTGTGTTTCAATTCAAATATATTTGTAACAAAATGTTTTTCCGTTGATCTTGATACAAAATGTAGTTAGAAAACAAGAAAGAGTTTTATGAACTTCACAATCGACATTCATATGTCCATTGAAAAGGGCAAAGAATGTCGACAATATAACAAACCTACTTTCCTCACCAAGTGGAATATGCATGGTAAACTATATCATATTGTTTTAATAAACATAGATAAAGAACAAGAAATAAAAAATACATTTGGTTTCATGTTACTAAGTTTTTGTTTTTTGTGTCAATTTTATAGTATTTCCAAGGATACCTGACAACGATTAGTCCATATATCGATACAATTGAGACTATATGTGTGAAATGCAGTACTCCAATTATAAGTGCTAGAGTTATGAATAAAACTATGCTTTATTGCACCACTTGCAAGCAAGACTATCGCTTCCTTTATTTCCATCGTTTAAGCAACATCATACATGCAAGTGACAGGATTGAAATACAGTGTATTCTGAAGGGCGTCAAACTAGAAAGAGTATTACTTGCACTATGACAAATTTCCTAAGAGAAATATTGTGCAGAAAAAAGAGATGTTATTGAATCTTATCCAATTTTGAGAGACATGGTACATTTACAATAAATCGTCAAAACATAGTTATATGTATACAATGACAACTTTTTTTGTTCACGTTGTCAAGAAATCCAGTAACGCCATAGTTCTCGTTCCTTTCATTGCAAAGCATCATAACATTGCCTCAATTTTTCTAGTTCCAGAATTGCATTTTTTTGTCAAACAACTATTTCATTTTACTCGATAATTGGGATTTGATTTTACGTTATCAGTCTATGTACTATACTCATGGGAACAATATTAGCAATGTAATCATCAGAGAAAACAAGATAATTTCTTCCACTAATGCAAATGCTTGTATGACATTGTACATAAACATATTCCAATGAACTATTTTGTTATGGCTCTATGTTTTCTACTATGCTATGTCGGCTTTGATTTCTTGTAGTCTCATTTCTTACATTGTTTTTTTTATTTATCAAATTTGCAAGTTTTATAACTACTCAGACAATTTTTCAAGTTGGTTACGTTGCAATTTTCGGTGACATTATTATTAATTAATGGACTTTAAAATCACATGTTTCTTTGTTTACAGTGTTGACTAATCTAGTATTTTTTCTATTTAAATTTAAGCTATTCCATACAATATTTAAACAAATCTCTAAATAAATTGTTTTCAAAGCTAAAATGAATTTCTAAACTGAATAAGTAAGATTACGATATAAACTATAAAACATATTTCATTTATGCATATGTATGTAATCCAGAACAACCTGATATGTTTTTTTCTTTAACTTTGTCGAGAATATTACAATACATAGCCTTTAGCATATACTGAATTTCATAATTGGTTAAGAAAATAGAAAAAAATGGTAGTGATTTCTTTCCTAATTAACCGTTGTTTTTGGACATTAATGCTTCTAGTGATTATGCTTCTAGAATCGAGAACTAATTGGTTTGTTCATTTTTTTTGAGAGCTCTTCTAACAACGTTCTTACAACATCTAGTCCATATTTGAGTTGCCTAAGCAATTGTTGAAGTTCCAATATTTTATCCATTAACATTAAAATATCTTGGCTAAGCATTAAGATATCTTGGTTGAGCATTAAGATATCTTGGCTCTCTGCATGTACCTATTCCTCTATGCTCCTGCCATTGTTTCTTTGGGAAACTTCTCTGTTGTTAGTAACAAATTAGAAAAACAATAGACAAATTATAAATCAAAACCTTAAAACAGTTAACAATTTCATAACAACAAAGCAAGTCGGTTACCTATAACTTAGTAACAAGTCTACAAAAAATTTAACATTTAGAATTTGTTTTCACGGGAAACATCCATACACATAATTCATCAAAGGAAATAAGTCATCTAAATAATGAATTGACGTCTTAGTTATAAAATGACATTTAATTGCTATCAATTTTAATGGCATCCATTAACCAATGATCATCATCAATATGGCTAGTACTTATTTTCTTGATCTTTAATCAAAAAAGACTATTGTGAAATCTGTTGCTTTAAATCATATACATTTTACTTAATTCCAACTTGACGTAGTTCAGTTGATATGATGTTTCATGATTGATCTATCTTAGACGTTTTAGAAATCAATATCAAGATACTATTTTATTAATATCATGAACCAAATTCTATTTTCATTAACTGAAGTTATTTTTCCAATAAATAAAAGTACTTTATGTAATTATTCGTTGAACCAATTCATATTTGGCATATTTACTATGTAGACATGCCTTGCTATTGTCCAACTTTTACTTTGCGAAAGTAATTTCAGATCCTAGATGTCAATTCGTGACTTGGATGCCTTGTTGCCTTTGCCCCATTATGCAAATAATAAATGAACTATGTTCACTGAAATAAGTAAATTAAGTAAAAATTTATAACTTCAGATGGCTTCTATCATTTTGAATTAAGATAAAAACTAACATTCCAAAACTATTATAAGCTTTCCTATGACAACAAAAGTTTTGATTGTAAACTCTACACTTTAACATTCTAACAAACCTTTCAGCATCCGGAAAACTTTCAAGATAATTACATTGCTAAAACCCATTTTTCTTTGAACATCACCATAAAACTATCACTGAAGATCACTTTTCATTTCCATATTTCATTTTCATATAGGTACAACATAATAGAAATGAGTCTCAAACCATTTAGTCAATAAATAGCCATCAAAATAGATTGAATCTGACATTGAAGAAACAGAATCAGGTCCATGTGGATAACTATAAATTTGCATGCAACATAATCTCTAATACGTAAATTGTACTTTCTCCACATATCCTACATATATGACTAGCATTTCACATTGATGACATGTAGATACAAACTATGGATCACTAGCACCAGCACCGACAGCATCTTGAACCAAAACCGCTCTTTCAAAAGCACTATGTATTTTTCAATTCACGCAACATTTTGAGGATAACGTAAGTACATATTGATTTTTTGAACATATATTAATATGAATACTTATCATTAATTAATTATTTAATGCTAAGTGCAATTTCCAAGTTTTTTCATCTTTATAAAAATTACAGCCTTGACTTGTCCTTTCTTACATGTTATAGTACTAAATGCTTCCAACATTTTGTACATTAGTTGTTATCATTACAATAATTACATAATAAAATATTTTATAAACATTGATATTATACTGCACAAATCATGAATATAATATGTGATATTAAATTTGATAAATGAAAATTGGTATTGTATATTGGAAACAAAGTGATTGTGCGAGATTGTATGTTAGCTTTGAACTTTTCTGCAGTCAGACTCTGCACTAAAACAAATCTATACACTTGCACATGTGTTCCAAGAAAAAATATACAAAATCCTTTAGTGCGATATGCAGAGGTCCACACAATGAAAGCTTGAAATCTTGCTTTGCACAATGGACCTCCACTGCACTTCCACACATGTGCCTAGTTTAGGAAGATAACCATGAACAAAGCTTATTCTCAGTGATCCAATTTTATCCACACTTCGCACATCCTTTACTTGATTTACTACTGATATTCAAGAATATAGAGATATGCAATATTTATAATTAAAATATTGTGAACAATAAATATGGATTATTTAATACTAAAATATTAGTAGTAAAATCATTATTTATGATTAAGATATTAACAATAATATTGTATGGGTCCACCACTTGCCTAGGTGTTATTGCAAACAACAAATATGGATTATTTAATACTAAAATATTAGCAATAAAAGCCTTCAATGTGGAGTCTAGATATCTGCACAATGAAAGTTTGAAAGCTTCCTCCACACTGAACACTGTCCACACTTTCGCACATGTGCAAAATTTCATAAAGATAACTATAAACAAAGCTTCCTCATCCAAGCAAAAAGTAGAAATAACATTTACTAAAAATTTGAGAGTCGTTTTTGAATATATGCACTTACTAAAACTTTGGTTTAAATTTCAAAAACACAGCCAAATAATGCCCAATTAACACAACTTGGTCGTGAATCGAAACTAAATGCTTCCAATATTTTGTATGCTAATTGTTATCATTACAATAATTACATAATAAAACATGTTATAAACAATAACGTTATACAACACAAGAATGAGTACAATATGTGATATTAAATTCGATAAATGAAAATTTATATTGTATATTGGTTATGAAGTGATTGGGAAACATTGTATGTTAGCTTAGAACTTTTCCGCACTTATTCTCTGCATCAACATACGTGTTTTGAGAAAAAATATACAAAAGTATTTAGTGCGAAGTGCATAGATATGCACAATAAAATATTGAAAGCTTCCTCCACACAATGGACTTCCTTTGCACTTCCACACATGTGCCTAATTTCAGCAAGATAACCATAAAAAAAGCTTGTGCTGAATGATCTAAATATTGATGCAGTTGCAGGTTCTTTATTCCAAAACAATTCAACCTTTACTCAATTGACTAGTGATATTCAAAAATACAAAAATTTTCATTATTTATAACTAAAATATTTCAAACGACAAATACAAATTATTTAATACTAAAAAATTAGCAATAAAAGCATTATTTATATTAAAACATTACCAATAATATCGTATGTGAGCACCACTTGTCTCGGTATTATTGAAAATATGGGGGTCCTTTGCATAGACAGGGGTGCTCTGACACTGACATTGCTCTGGTCAATGATGTGACAATTGAGGCATTTGCAGGTTCTTTGCATTATATTTTGAATGTTATGATTTCTGTTGGATTTGCTTTATTCATGGGAAAAGGAGGAGTGGTATTTGTAAGTGTATATTATTACAATATTAGAAATAAAATAATTTACTGTTGAGCACGAAGATTTGCACCATGAAAGCTTGAAAGATTCCTCCACACAATAAACTTTCTCCACATTTATGCACATGATCCTAATTTCATAAATATAACTATAAAAGAATATTCTACTCAAAGATGCAAAAATTGATGTGCTTGTTAAGCACGTGGCACCTCTATATTATGACACAATAATCCAAAGTTCTCTTCTAGCAAAAGTGAATACATAGATGCACATTATTTATAACTAAAAATTTACTAATAATATTGTATAGGTCCAAATCTTGCTTCAGTGTTATTGTGAACAACAAGTATGCATTATTTGATACTAAAATATTAGCAATAAAAGCCTTTAGTGCGAAGAACGAAGATCCGCATAATGAAAACTTCCTCCACACAATGGAATTCCTCTGCACTTTTGCACATCAACCTAATTTCAGCAAGATAACCATAAACAAAGCTTGTGATCAATGATCCAATTTTATCCTCGCTCTACACAACCTTTACTCGATTGACTATTGATATTAGGGAAGACAAAGATATGTAATATTTATAATTAAAATATTGTGAACAAAAAATATGGATTTTTTAATACTAAAATATTAACAATAAAGACATTATTTATAATTAAGATATTAACAATAATATCGTATGGGTCTACCACTTGCCTCGGTGTTATTGTAAACAACAAATACGGATTATTTAATACTAAAATATTAGCAATAAAAGCTTTCATTGTGGATTTTGGAGATCCACACAATGAGTTAGCTTAAAAGCTTGCTCCGCCCAATGAATATTGTTTGCACTTTTGCACATGTGCATAATTTCAAAAAGATAACCTTAAACAAAGCTTCCTTATCCAATCAAAAAGTAGATATAATATTTACTGAAAATTTGAAAATTGTTTTTGAATATATGCACTTACTGAAGCTTTGGTTAAAATTGCAAAAACACAGTCAAATAATTCACAATTAACACAACTTGACCGTGAAGCGAAACTAAATGCTTCCAACATTTTATACACTAACTGTTATCAGTACAATAATTACGTAATAAAATATGTTATAAACAATAATGTTATACTGCACAAATAACGAGTAAAATATGTGATATTAAATTTGATAAATGAAAATTGCTATTGTATATTGGTTATGAAGTGATTGTGCAACATTGTATGTTAGCTTTGAATTATTCTCTACACTCACGAATTTGTTTCGAGAAAAAATATACAAAAGTATTTAGTGCAGAGTACACAAATCTGCAAAATAAAATCTTGAAAGCTTCATCTACACAATGGACTTCCTCTGCACTTCCACACATGTTCCTTTTAGCAAGATACCCATAAATAAATATTGTGCTCATTTATATGAACATTGATGCGGTTGTAGGTTCTTTGCATTCCATAATAATTCAGCCTTTACTAATTTGACTAGTGATATTCGGAAATACAAAGATTTTCATTATTTATAACTTAAATATTGCGAACAACAAATATGGATTATTTAATACTAAAAGATTAGCAATAAAAGCAATATTTATAATTAAAACATTACCAATAATATCATATGGGAGCACTGCTGGTCTCAGTCTTATTGCAAATATGGGGGTCCTTTGGAGACACTGGGGTGCTCTGACACTGAAATTGCTCTAGTCAATGATATGACAATTGATGCATTTGCAGGTTCTTTGCATTATATTTTGAAATTTATTCTTTCTTTTGGATTTTCTCTATTCACAAGAAAAGGAGTGCTATTTGTATGTGTATTCAATGCGGAGTGTGGATTTCTGCACCATGAAATCTTGAAAGCTTCCTCCGCGCAATGGACTTTCTCCACATTTCCATATATGTGCCTCATTTTATAAAGATAACCATAAATAAAGCTTCTAATCAAATATGTGAAAATTAATGCGCTTCATAAGAAAGTGGTACTCTATATTATAACACGATAATCCGAAGTGCTCTTCCAGCAAAAGTGAATATGGATATATGCATTTGTTATGACTAAAATATTATGAATAATATCATATAGTTCCAATGCTTGCTTCGGTGTTATTGTGAACAACAAGTATGAATTATTTAATACTAAAATATTAGCAATAAAATCCTTTAGTGCGAAGTTCGGAGATCGGCACAATGAAATCTTCCTCTACACTTCCACACATGTGCCTAATTTGACAATTTGCAAGAAATCATAGATATTAAAACATTTAACACTTCAACGATTAGGGTTTTCCATTTCCATCAAGATCTCATATGGTACAACCTGAATGGGTAATTTCTCTTTATTTGGAGCAACATCTTGACTCAATGTAGACTTTCTTGGGGACTCTCCTTACGCCTGGTCTTTCGAGGCACATAATGAAGTATGATGACCAATAATATCTTATGGGCCCATTGGCTGCCTTGTTTTTATTGCGAAAAAGCTTATGACTGTTAAGAATTAGTTAATTATTCAATGCTAAGTGTGTTTTCAAATTTTTTTCATTTTCGTAAACATTACCATCTCGACAAATTTTTTTCATATAACACTCTTGTCATTTCTCAAGTTATTTTGCATATAACACTAATCTTAAACTGCACAAATAATGAGTACAATATGTGATATTAAATTTGATGAATGAAATTTGATATTGTATATTGGCTCCGCACTCAAACATAGCTCCACATTCAAACTTGAAAGCTTCCTTTGCCTAATTTCAAAAACATAAGTAAAAATAAAGCTTTTGTTCAATGACGCGAGAATTGGTATGGTTGTGGGTTCTTTATATAGGCTAAGGCAACAAGGGAGCGGGGACCAAGGCTGATTGTGAATAAACTTCACATAATTGAATATTGATATTAAAAAATGTAGAGATATGCATTATTTATAATTAAATTATTAGTAATATTATATTATGGGTCGATCACTTGGCTCGGTATTATTGTGAACAACAAATATGTATTATTTAATACTAAAATATTAGCAATAAAAGCCTTTGGGCAAAATGCGGAGATCCACACAATGAATGCTTGAAATATTTCTCTGCACAATAAAATTTCTCCTTACTTTTTCACATGTGCCTAATTTCATAAAAATAACCATAAACAAAGCTTCTACTTAATGACACAAAAATTAATGTGGTTTTGTACATAATTTAGACCACACTCGCCAAAACCTTTAGTCAATTTACCACTTATCACTAAAATATTGCCAATGATATCATATGGATCCACACTTCCGCTTATGTTCCTAATATGACAAAAATAACCATAAACAAAAAGATATTGAGAAATACCCACGGGGGCTTCACTGGGGGAGCAATACCCTACCACGTGCATTCATATTGGGGGATATATATTGAAAAAAAAATGACATAATACATTGAGCATATAATAGGGAGTAATAGGGAGTAAAGGGTTTTTATTTTGGCAGGTATAAAAAATGGAGTTCAAAGTTAATGAAAAATATAAATGGGTATAAAAAAATTTAATGAAAAAATGGATACCAACAATATCTAGTGAAGTAGGGGTTTTTTAAATTGGGAAGGTGTATTGGGTTTGTATTGGTAAGAGGTTAATTAATGTGATTTTTAGAGTTATTTTCCAATATGTAGTCAAATTAAGGTTATTGTTTAATATGTCGTGAATGCACGTGCTATGTCAGAGGTTCATTGAGTGAAGCCCTCGTGGATATACCAAGATATGCATTATTTACAATTAAAATATTATTAATAATATAAGCGTAAACAATGTTATTGCAAACAATAAATATGGATTGTGTTTTAATACTAAAATATTAAGAATGAAAGCTTTCAATGTGGAGTGTGAATATCTGCACAATGAAATATTGAAAGCTTCCTCCGCACAACAAGATTTCTTCACACTTCTATACATCTGATTAATTTCATAAGCATAACCATAAACAAAAATTGTGCTTAATGAAATGTTATTTTGTATAGGATTTTTTCCGCACTGCACACAACCATTATTCAATTGACTATTGATATCTATAAAAGACCGAGATCTCCGAAGGACTCTTCTAGAAAACGGAATACAAAGATAGGCATTATTTATAAATAAAATATTACCAATACTATTAGCAATAAAATCCTTTAGTGTGAAGTGTGGATATCCACAAAAAGAAAGATTTCTTTGCATAATGAACTTCCTATGCACTCCCGCACAAGAGCCTAAATAAAGAGATATTCATAAATATGAACATAATTATTATTTACAATTAAAATATTACCAATAATACCGCATATGTCAATCGCTTACTAAAATATTAGCAAGAAAATCCTTTAATGTGAATGTATTTATCAATTAATAACAACTTGCAATGTCAATGGCTAACCAAAAGGCGTTATTGAGTACAGAAGTAGCTATCTGCAGAAGTGGAAAGAGCTTTCACTATGCAGAAAGCTTCATGCAAAGAGAATCGATTAAATAGTGGTAATATGCATTATTTATAATTAAAATATTATCAATAATATAAGCATAAACAATGTTATTGCAAACAACAAATATGGATTATGTTTTAATACTAAAATATTAGTAATGAAATCCTCCAGTGTGAAGTGCAGAGATCCACACAATGAAATCTTAAAAGCTTCCTCTGCACAATGAAATTTCTTTGCACTTTCACACATCTACTAATTTTAGAAACATAACCATAAACAAAGCTTTTTCTCAATGAAATGCGGAAGTGTGCAAATCTTCACAAAGAAAGCTTTCTCTGCACAATGGACTTCCTGTGCACTTTTGCACAAGAGCATAAATAAAAGGATATTCAGAAATATGAAGATAAGCATTATTTATAATTAAAATATTACCTATAATATCGTATATGTCAACCGCTTACTAAAATATTAGCAATAAAATACTTTAATGCGGAAGTATTTATCATTTAATAACAACTTCGATGTCAAATATGGTTGATCGAAAAGAATTACTAAGTAGGGAAGTAGCTATCTTTGGAAGTGGCCAAAACTTTCTCTCTACAGAAAGCTTCATGCAAAGAGAATCAATTAAATAATGGTGGTATGTGTTATTTACAATTAAAATATTATCAGTAATATAAGCATAAATAATGTTATTGCGAACAACAAATATGGATTATATTTTGATACTAAAATATTAGAAATGAAAGTCTTCAGTCCAGAATACAGAGATCCTTAAAATGAAAGCTTGAAATCTTTCTCCACACTTCCGCGCATCTGCCTAATTTCATAAACATAACTACAAACAAATCTTTTGCTCAATGAAATCTGATTTTGTACAGAATTTTGTCTCCCGCATAACCTTTACTCAATTGACTATTGGTATCTATAAAAGACTGAGATCTCCAAAGGGCATTTCGAGCAAAAGAGAATATGGATATATGCATTATTTATAACTAAGATATTACCAATAATATTAGCAATAAAAACCTTTAGTGCAATGTACGGAGATGCACAAAGAAACATTTTTTCACATAATGGACTTCCTATGGACTTATTCACAAAAGCCTAAATAAATAGATATTTGTAAATATGAAGATAAGCATTATATACACTTGAAATATTACCAATAATATCGTATACGTCAACTTCTTACTAAAATATTAGCAATAAAATCCTTTCATGTGAATGTATTTATCAGTTAATATCAGCTTCCAATGTCAAATATGGTTGACCAAAAGACATTATTGAGTATGGAAGTAGCTACCTATGGAAGTGGCCAGAACTTTCACTGTGCAAAAAGCTCCATGCAAAGAGAATCAATTAAATAGCGATAGAGGCAAGGACTACGCTGCATCGCAACTATTAACCTTGTTCAATATTACATTTAAGTCAAAATCTAATATAAATATATAATTAACTTTTATTAATAATAATAAAATATAATATATATTTATTTTTTTATTCAACTTAGACATAAATTTATTAAATAGAGATGCAAGGGTTTCTGTACGCTAGGGTTTTGCAGTGCTAGGGCCCAGATCTATCACCTACGCTCTGCAGTACTCAGTATTTAGTCCAAACACGTCTTTGTTATTGTCCCTAACGCAACCCTCTGACTGGACACCCCCATGTCAGGCCCTCCTAGGGGAGAGGGATTAGCCCCCTCCTTCAAATAAATACTAACAGCTATCCAATGCTCGAACATGAGCTCTGCAAAAAACACAGGAACCACGCAAGGAAAGAAATATGAAGCACTGACATTGGGATCCCAATGGAAAATGCGTCTGAAAGGGCGATGCCTCCTTAAGGCAACGAAAAATCCAAGAGTAGTAATCTGAAACCATCACCAAGAGAAATCTAGGTAGTTTATGCAGGATCACACCATAATTTGAAAATTCATGGCCATTTGGCCCCAAGAAGTAGACATACTATGGTGTATCCAAATCAAATGGCAGCCGAAATCCCTATTTGACCTCTGCCTCCGAGCCAAGGGTTTCTTCACAGTCATGTTTGAAGATTTGGAGTATCGCAAGCGCATTCTGGACAATGGGATCTATTTTATGAATAATGATGGCCTCTTTATGCGCCATTGGGAACCCTACTACAACCTTGAGAAGGAGCAGTTCCTTACAACCCCCATTTGGGTACATTTATATTCTCTGCCCGAGGATTTCTGGGAAATGGACATTTTGGAATTGATTGACAACTCAATAGGGGATTTTGTGCAAGTCTCAGAGATCAACCAGCGTTGAAGATTTTCCTCCTATGCCTGCATTTGTGTGTATATGAATATATCCCAACCCTTGCTTGATTTTTTTGAAATAGAGTACCAAGATGAAACTTGGTCTCAACCTTTGGACTGTGAACACGTCCCCTTCAAATGTCAACTCTGTCATGAGTATGGCCATATGTTTCAGGATTGACCCTAGGTCGTTGTCCCCCCCGGACTCCCTCCCCTGATGGACTTCAAGAAGTCCCTAAGTAGTGTCCTCCTCCTAGAAAATCCCCTCCCTCCCATTCACCTCCAGGCCCTACTGAGACTGCTCCAGGCCCTTCCTCATTAGCCCCTAGTCGTCCCTCCAGCAACTAATTTTCCATTCTAGCTGACCCAAGCATGACATAATAGCCAACAACACAAGTAGAATCACCTCCACCCCAATAGATAATGGAGGTTGAGGTCTTCCCAGAAAACCCTAAGCAAAAGCAACCAAGCAAACAAAAGTCCCCCAGTGCGCAACCAACAGGCAAAGAAACACAACTGGTACTCACCCAAGTTCGACATGCCCTAGAACATGATGTAAAATTGGAACATCTCAACTATGATGAACCAGTAATGGTAGTCTACCTTTGCAATTAGGCCAAGTATGGATTGGTTGAAGTCCCCAAGGACCGACTGTGTCAGGCCAGGGTAACTCCAGCAATGAGCGCAAGAAACAATTGAATGATTTTATTCATCAGACGATTATTATTTATACATTTACAAAACGGATCAGTTCATCTTCTAGATGACTGTCCGGCTTCACCTCATCCGTTTCGGATTAGGTGTCAACATTCCCCCCCTTAATCTGAAGGGATGTTGGTGAGTCCAAGCATCATTTTGAATCTTTCAAGCTTTTCTCTTCCAAGCGCTTTGGTGAAGATGTCTGCAATTTGCTCGTTTGTGGAACAATGACGGAGATGGATTGTTTTGGCCTCAACATGATGTCGGATCAGATGATATTTAGTATTGATGTGCTTAGTACGATCATGGAACTTTAGGTTCTTGGCCAACTTTATTGCAGAGGTGTTATCAATCATGAGTGGAGTAGATTGTATTTGTTTTAATTGCAAATCTTCAAGAATTTCCCTGAGCCACACAATTTCTTTTGTTGCTTCAGCTGCTGCCACGTATTCTGCTTCTGTTGTGGAATCTGCCGGTACTGATTGTTTGCGTGATCTCCAGGAGACAGCTCCCGATCCAAGACTCATAGCATATCCTGAAGTAGATACCCCAGTTTCTTTGTCTCCATCGAAGTCTGAATCAGAGTATCCAATCAAGTTGAAGTCGTCCACCTGTGTATACTTGATCCCAAGGTCTTGAGTTCCCTTCAAGTACCTTAGAACTCTTTTTGCAGCAGACCAATGTCCCTCACAAGGCTTTTGCATAAATCTGGAGAGGATTCCAACAGCAAATGAAATGGCTGGTCTGGTAGTAGTGAGGTAGATGAGACTTCCTACAAGCTGTCTATACTTTGTTGCATCCTCAAATTCCTTTCCTTCAGTAGATGTGAGCTTCAAGTTTTGTTCCATTGGAGTAGAAAGGGGATTGCACTCTGTCATGCCAAATCTGTTTAACAAATCTCCAATGTATTTCTTTTGAGAAAGAAATATGGACTTTGGATGTTGGGTTACTTCAATGCCAAGATAGTAATGAACATAGCCCAAATCAGTCATTTCAAAAAAATTTCCTAATTCTTTCTTTATGGATGCAATATAGCTTTCATTGTTCCCTGTCATTAAAAGATCATCTACATATACCACAAGATATACAACTGTTTTGCCAACTTTCTTGACAAATAAAGTTGCATCATCAAGATCAAAATGTTTGAAATTGAGTTTCAGAAGATGCTCAGTTAGTTTTTCATACCAGGCTCGTGGTGCTTGTTTGAGGCCATACAAGGACTTCACAAGTTTGCATACTTTTTGTTCATGTCCTTTCACAGCAAATCCTTCAGGCTGGGACATGAAAACATTCTCTTTTAGATCTCCATTCAAGAATGCAGTTTTTACATCCATTTGATGGACTTTCCAACCATTCTGAGCAGCTAGTGCAAAGAGTGTCCGGATGGTGGACCATTTTGCTGTGGGAGCAAAAGTTTCCTCATAATCGACCCCTTCCTTCTGTGCAAAACCTTTTGCCACAAGCCTAGCTTTGTGCTTGTCAAGTGAG
Source organism: Pinus tabuliformis (assembly GCA_031772625.1). Classification (NCBI taxonomy): domain Eukaryota; kingdom Viridiplantae; phylum Streptophyta; class Pinopsida; order Pinales; family Pinaceae; genus Pinus; species Pinus tabuliformis. The sequence continues at coordinate 341,009,541 of CM062815.1, read as the reverse complement.
CCATCAGCTTTGTACTTGTTCTTGTAGACCCACTTGCAGCCAATTGGTTTGGTTCCAAATGGAGGATCAACCAGCTTCCAAGTGCCATTCTTTATGAGGGCATCATACTCCTTCTGCATCGCTTCTTTCCATTCATCATGAGAAGCAGCTTCTTTGAAGGAAGTTGGTTCAAAATCTGTAGACAAGTTCAATTCACAATCATAAGTAACATCCATATCAACAGGTGAATTAGAGTTATCTACATCACCTCCATCTTGTCGGTTTGAATTTCTGGTTCCTGTTTTTCCAATTTCATCAGGATGAACACTTTCAAGTGTCTTTGTCAGCCACTTTGGGGGACCTTTCTGAGATGGTCCAGGCTGTTCTGTTGATTGAGTTGGGTCTGAATCAAGATTGAGTCTCCCAATTCTATCAATTACATCACTTAAAGCATCATCCTTTGTTGGAGTGTCATGCAGGGGAGATTGTTCTTCAGAAGGAGATTCCACATGTTGATCTAGTATAGGAATCCCCCCTTCAAGATGTGGAATCTGATTATCAAACTCTTGGAATGATTTCGGTTTTGTGAATCTATCCAAGCGATCAAGTTGCCGCTCAACAACACTGTCAGATTTGGATGATTCAAGAAAAATGACATCTCTAGATAAAACAAACTTTTTATTTACTTCATCATAAAGGCAGTATGCTTTAGATGTGTTTGAATACCCCAGGAAGATACACTTACGACTTCTTGCACCAAGTTTGTTTCTATGTACCTTTGGTATTAAATCATAACAGGTGGAACCAAATATCCTGAGATGTTTTACCGAAGGAACATGTCCATACCACAATTCATAAGGAGTCTTGTTTCTTATAGCACTAGATGGACATCTATTCTTTATATATGCAGCACATAGAACAGCATCAGCCCAAAACATTGTCTTTACATTTTTGAAGAAAAGCATGGATCGTACCATATTCAAAATTGTTCTGTTCATTCTTTCGGCTACACCATTCTGTTGAGGATTATAAGGCACAGTTGTTTGATGTTTAATCACATGTTGGCGAAGATAGTGTTCAAATTCATTTGATGTATATTCTTTTCCATTATCAGTGCGAATAGACCCAATATGAGATTGTGCATCATTTTCAATCCACTTATGAAAATTCTTAAATGTTTGAAAAGCATCAGATTTGTTCTTCAATAAGTAAATCCAACACATTCTGGTGTAATCATCAATAAATGTCATGATATATTTATTTCCATTTGCAGAAGGAACAGGCATTGGACCACATAAATCTGAATGAATAAGTTCAAGCTTCCTATGTGCTCTTGAATGTGAATCATGAAAAGACTGTTTGCTATGCTTTCCTAGAATGCAAGCATCACATTGTTTATGTTTTCTAGGAATTGTAGGCAAACCAGCAACACCATTTTTCTTCAACAAGCGGAGACTATCATAGTTTAAATGTCCAAATCTAGCATGCCATAATAAACTTGATGGAAGTGTACATTCTTCATGATGAGAAATATATGAGAAATGCTGTGCATCAGCAGAGGTTCCTTGCAGTTTAAGGAGTCTTTCTTCTTCTATACCCCTCATGACAAGTGAGTGGTCAGATGCCTTTCTTACCTCAAGCTTGCCATCAAACATGTGAATGGAGTGACCTTGCTGGCGGATGTGGACCAGGGACAGCAAGTTTCTCTTCAGCTGTGGGAGATATATAACATGATCCAGAAGAAAGTCTGGAAGACCAGGCAGTTTAAGCCTGATTGTGCCAAGCCCTGATGGCTTGATTTTTGACTGATCTGCAAAGTATACTGCTCCATCAACATTGTCAGTGAAATCTTCAAAGAAATCTCTCCTATAAGTCATATGACAGGTTGCTCCTGAATCAAGCAACCAGTGATTTTTCGACGAAGTAAGTGAAGCATTAAACAGATCTTCATTTACTCCAATGTTACATTGTGCCTCAATATAGTGAGCGGATTCAGGTGCTTTACCTTTGTCTGTGTCATCAGTTTTACCTTTCTGCTGATTTCTTCTCTGCTCAACCCTCTCCCATGGTAGCTTGCATGTAGAAGCATCATGAGATCCATTTTGTTTGCAGCGAATGCAATGTAAGTCTGCCTTTTCTTCTTGAGGGTGTCTACCCCCCTGCCTCTGAAGTATCTTCTTCTTTCTCTTGAATGCATACTGTAACAAAATATCTCTGCCAAAAAACTTCTGTAAACAAAATCCTTCTGAAAAAATATCTCTGCCAAAAACTTCTGTAAAAATATCCTTATATGATTGCCTTATGCATTATATATTTTCCTTCTAACATTCCAACAGTATATATATATCACTGCTCACATATATATATATATATATCATTGTTCAACAAAGAAAAAGAAAGCGCTCATATGTATCTTCAACATATATCACTGTTCAATAGAGAAAAAAGAGAGCGTTGTATCTTCAACATATATCACTATCTCAACAAAAAATCAAGGGCGCTCACTGCTTATATATCAATATCTCACAACAAAAACCAAGGGCGCATCAATATATCACAACAACTCATATATTAATATATCACAACAAAACCAAGGGCACGTTATCCTTCCACTGCAGGGAGCGGGAGGGTATAGCGGGCACGCTTTCCTCCGAGCCTTACGCGGTCTCCTCCTCCTCTCTAAAGAGCATGACACTTCCCGGGGATATACTTTCGGGCACCGTCTTTTGACAGGCGAGCATGCATCAACTCTTTACTTCGATCAGGGCGCACCCACATCATGGGTTCCACACTTCCGAAGGCAAGTCAGTTCTTATACGATGTCAGTTCTTACCACGTTTACAAATAATGCAGCATTAAACGCAGGCTTATAAAATGATACCACTGTTTTATTCAAAACTATACCGCAATTTTATGAAAAACGATACGTCAGTTTCATTAAAAACGATACCACTGTTTTATGAAAACGATGCCACTGTTTCAATCCAAAAACGATGCCGCAGTTCTTACAAGGCAGGCAGAAGAGCTTCTGAAGCAGGCGTCTGATCGGCCCGGCTATGGTATCACCATTCTGTAGCTTCTTTCGGAGGCTTCGGTGGATGAACAAGTTAGACAGGCGGCCGCAGTGAACATATCACCGCATCAGGTCGAGAGATCACCTTCTCACACCACCACAGTCTCGGCTGCAGCAGAAGACAGAAGGTCTCATGGTCGTTTTTTTTGCAAGATGGTATTCGCAGTGATGGTTGCCAGTTACTCGAATGCAGAAGGGAATGAGAGCAATCAGAGATAGAAACGCTTCAACAAGAAAACGCTCACATTCAGCAGCCCATTCCACGCTCACCGCTCAGGTATGTCAGAGGCAGCGCAGAGAGGGGCAGCGAATTGCCTGAATAAAACGCATGACAGAGGCAGACTATTCAGGTCAGAGAGCGCAGAGGCAGAGGCAGGAGTTACAGCTAATTTAAGGGACCTGAGCTCTGATACCATGTCAAGCCAGGGTAACTCCAGCAATGAGCGCAAGAAACAATTGAATGATTTTATTCATCAGACGATTATTATTTATACATTTACAAAACGGATCAGTTCATCTTCTAGATGACTGTCCGGCTTCACCTCATCCGTTTCGGATTAGGTGTCAACAGACTGGACCAATTTCACAAAATCTACAAGGGCTAAGAGGAGCACCAATCTCAACTAGATCCCTCCCCCCTTAATTGACCCTTTTAATCAGGGAGGGTGATACATCCAGCAGAAGGATGGAACCAAGGTTGAACTATAAGAAGAAAGGGCAGTGACCCACCAGCGAGGTTATCCGGGAAGCAGGGGCGATCTTGGTCAACTCAGGACAAGCCAATGTCCTGACAGAGTACTACCAGTGCTCTACCCCATCCATTCCTCAATGAATTTAGTCTCTTGGAATATAAAAGGCCTCAACTCCAAGGGTAAGCTGAGGTACTTGAAAGATCATATCCAAAAATATAAACCAAACATCATAGTTCTTTGGGAAAAAAAAGTAACTGGGGACAAGCTTAACGAAATAACTCGTAAAAGTTGACCCTCGGCGGAATGTATGGCACTGGATGCAAGGGGTTGTGCAAGTGGGTTGGGAATCCTTTAGGATTCTAATGTCATTTCCTTACAGTCTTAGGTAGCCTCCCACAATACCCTCTCAAGTGAGTTTTAATGCATTAGCTCTACGGAAACAATATTGCTTACTTGGGTCTATGGCCTGACTTTGACTTGGGCAAAGATGGGCTTCTTAAGAAATATGAGGTACCTAAAGGACTTGTTGGGACTTCAACTTGACCAGGGACATGAGAAAAAATAAAGGATTTATATGATTGGACCCAATATCCCTATCTTTCTAGGAGACAATCCAAGATCTGGGTGTGGTGGAAGTAGACTTTGTGAACGGTTCCTACACATGGAACAACCAGCGGGGAGGGAAGCATCAGATTGCTTCATGCCTAGATCACTTTCTTATTTCTGATAACATCCTTCAGTAGGATCTCTTTTTTCAAGCCTCGATACTTCCATGTCTGGGGCCGAATCACTGGCCCATTTGTTTGGAGATCGATTTGCGGATGGCCCCAAGAAATTACCCCTTCCGGTTTGAGTCCTTCTAGATGGAAAGGCCGACTTCTTGGCCAAACTAGAAGCCTGGTGGAAAGAAATCAAAGTCAGCGGTATGGACTTAATGGAAACCTTCCAACTCAAATTAAAGGAACTAAAAGGAAAAGTCAAGGAGTGGAATCACAAGGAATTCAGCAACATCCATAAGGAGAAATAAAGGTTGGAAAACAACATGCGGGAAATCCAATAGTGGATCATTCAGGAAGGACGTTTGGAGGACTTTCCCACCTAGGAGGGGGTGGTTCTAAAAGATCTTGAACAACAAAGAAAACAAGAGGAAATACTTTGGAGGCCAAAATCCAGGGTCCAATGGCTTAAAGAGGGGAGCGCAACACAAAATTATTCCATAGAAGGCCCTCATGTGAATGGTATCATATGCAGAAGTGGAGGAAGTTGTTCAAGCTCTCCCATCGAACAAAGCTCCAGGCCCAAATGGGTTTACCTCTGAGTTATTCAAAGCAGGATGGCACTTCCTCGGGCCGGAAATTCATGAGTTGGTAAAAGAGTTGTGTCGCTCTCAGAAGCTCTGGTCAGGACTTAATGCAACATTTCTCACGTTGATCCCAAAGAAAGGTGCAGCCTTGGACCCAAGAATATTCTAGCCCATTTCCCTACGTAAAGTGATCTATAAAATTATCTCAGGTATCCTGGTTCGACGATTGAAGCCCCCCCTGAACGGGATCATAGGGCTCAAGCAGTCAAGTTTTGTGGAAGGTCGTTAGATAATGGACGATATCCTGGTTGCACACGAAGCAGTTCACTCCTTATCCACTTCAAAATCCCTAGGTATGTTGATTAAATTAGATATTTCAAAATCTTATGACCGTTTGAACTGGAACTATCTTTTGAAAGTCCTAGAAGTAATCGATTTTTCATCCTCGTGGATTAATTGTATGAAATCTATGATGGAAACACCTTTTGACTACATTCTTGTAAACAAGGATCCCTCGCACACCTTCAAGGGATCTAGGGTTATGAGGCAAGGATATCCTATATCCCCCTTCCTTTTCATCATTTTTGCAAAAGGACTGAGCAGGCTTATAAAGGTGGTGGTGGAGAACAAATCCCTTCACGGGCTAAAACTCGCCTGGGCAGTGCCTACCATCACTCACCAACAATTCATAGATGACAACATGTTGTTTGGAAATCCCACCCTCAGAGAAGCAAGAGAATTCGGATCCATATTGGAGGACTTTCAACAAGCATCTGGAACATTGATTAATGGTGACAAATCTGATATGTTCTTTTTCAATACTCACCCTCAAGTCCAAAACCATATGGCTCAAACTCTTGGCTTTAGAATTGGATCTCTTCCAAGCACTTATCTCAGTGTCCCTTTGGTGGCTAATTCCTTGAAATTATCGCACTAGAAGGACCTGCTAAGTCATATCGACTGGAAGCTCCCCAATTGGAGCTTTCGATTTTTAAACTCTCCAAGACTATTAGTCCTCCTAAAAGTTGTTCTGCAAGCCATCCGGATTTACCAGCTCTCAGCCCTTCTAGTCCCCAGCAGCATATACAAATATATCATAGGAAAATTCTAGAGCTTCCTATGGTTAGGTCTGCAAATAGGTTGAAAATGGGCGCTGGTTGCATGGTTTTAATTATGTAAACCAAAAGTCTACGGTGGCCTTGGTTTGAAAGACCAAGAAATTTTGTCTCAAACCATCAACACTAAAGTTTGCTGGTGATGGATGCAAAGTGGGAAAGAGATTTGGAAGGAGGTGTGGACATCTAAATATGGCTCAGATGGTTGGCAGGAGCCCCTAGAAGCCCATAATAACCTGTCGAGTGGATCCTCAATCTAGAATATAGTGAAAGAAAATCGGGTGTTGATTCAAGACCATGGATCCTGGGAGATAATAAATCGCAATAAAGCAAGATTTTGATAGGATGCCTCGATGCAACACCCCAGACATAGTTTGGAGGATAGCTTGTGGGAAATTCAAGCCTTCACCACCCATCTGGGCGCAGAAAATGTTAGATATTTTTGGAAATACAAACTTCATTTGGGGCACCTCCAAAAAGGTATGTTCTCTCTTTAAGAATCCTATTCGATTCTTTCCACTTCTTCTAACTAGGCTCCAGACCCATTATGGAAAAGAATATGGTACTCAAAGATGTGGCCCAAGATTTCTTTCTTTATTTGGCTTATCCAGCATGTAAGCTCCTCATATGGGATAAAATTAGGAAAAAAGGCTAATGTGGCCTCTCTTGTTTCCCCTTGTGCACTAGGGAGGAGGAATCAGCCGATCACTTACTGAACTTTTGTTCTAAATTGCGGGAAATTTGGGACTGGCATGCTACATTATTCATATTAAGCGATCGGTAGGACAATAGTTTAAAGGACTCTTTAGAGCAGTGGAGATGGATGCTCTTCCAAAACCCCATTGTAAAGAGAGAATGGTGCATCGCACAGGGATTTTTCTTTGGAACATTTGGAAAACAAAGAACAAAGAAGTATTTCATTCAGAGAACATCCAAACTTACTAGGCCTGGAAAATGGTGATGAGTAATATTAAAGAAACTATTTTAATATCTCATTTGTCAGATGAAAATTAGAAGGTGGTAGATAGGGAACGAGAAATATTAATCGTGCTCGACCTCAATCTAACCCTCTCCATCCCTGGGCTCGCAGGCCCAAGTGCTCTTAAAGCCCACTCCCCAAATGTTTTCAGTGGCCCACCATGGGGGTTCCTCAAATTGAACATTGATGGAGCCTCCAAGGGCAAGTCGGTCTAGCTTTCCTGGGGGAATACTTCGAAATGACAAAGGGAAAGCTGTGAAAATTTATGTAGCCTCATGCGACAACACCACTAATAACATGGCAGAGTTTCCGGCACTAAAAAAAGGACCACAAGTTGTAGTGGATCTAGGATTGGATAAGCCACAAGTCATGGGGGACTCTCAAATAAGGATCTCCATGTTACAAAAATTGATAAATGGGTCCCCCCTACCGGTTGATTAAGATTTAGACGCTGGAAATCATTGGTGAACATATTCTCTCATGGATCGCTTATTTTTAATATGTAATTATGGAGCATGTTGATCGAGAGGGAAATAAGGTGACAGACAAGCTTGCTAATTGGGGTTGTGATCATCAAGACCATGAACTCATCAGGGACTGGCCCCTGTCAATGCAAGATATATCTATGGAATATATGAGCAGGATCGTGGCCTCAAAGGAGGCCTCCCCGATGGGGGTGAGGAACGGAGAGGAGGATGTTCCCGATGGAACATGTGTGTGCCTATGGTAAGCACGTGGTTACAGGATGGCGGGTTGTCCTCACAACCCTCCCATATTACCTTGAGTAAGAGAGATAGTAAATATCGATGTGGGAAACCTCAAGTCACGTTGGGTCTTGTGGAGGGTGGTGAACGCATTAACATTATGGAGGGTGGCGGGGGTGTTTGATGGTCATTCTACAGTAGAGAGAGTTTTGGAGCCCGTGTGTGGAGTGTTGGGAGAAGAAGAGGTTCTTACAGAGATGCTTCGATCCAGTTGAAGGGTCGACATTGTCGTAGAAGGTTTTTCCCCTGTTGGTGGGTTTCGGTAGCTATCAATCACCAAACTGGGCTTGGCAAGAGAAAGTCTGCAAGGAACATGGTGTATGTGCATCTGATAGGGGTGGTTTTTTGTGGCTTCTTGTTTGTTTGGTGCGGTTTCAGCCTGAGATGGTTACGAATTTGCGTTTAGTGGAGCGAGATTATTGAAGTGTGCCTCCCCAACCAGTTCATAGGGTCCTGGGCTGTGGGGTAGTGTCGTTGGCGAGCCTGTCGCGGTTTTAGTTTGCTGGAATTGTGAGGGTTTCATTCAGGGGGGTGTATGCTACTAGTTCAAGCTAGGAAATATATTTGTAAGTTGTGGATGACTGAGGCGAGAGGGAGAGGAGTTTCAGCCGGATTTGGTGGTCTTAACCCCTGCATGGATTTTTTTGGAGCTACTGGAAGGGTGGTCTTCGTCTCGCTTACGTGGTGTTAGGGTTTCAAGCATGCGGTCGGTTCCTTGCTCAGGTAATTCCTCAGCCAAAGTGTCGCCTAATTCGGGTAGGCTAGCTATGGCTAGGTCCCGGCCTTGGCTCGAGCTAGTGTTTGGCAATGGTGGAGGGAGTTTGGAAGGTCTAAGTGCAGAGGGTTCGAGCCGTGCGGCTTTAGGAGGCAAAGATGGTGGTTGTTCGTGGCATTTTGGACGCACGGGGTTAGCAGCTTGAGGTGGTAGACATGGGAGCTCAGCGGGGATTCAGGGCCAACTCGCTCCGCCCATTCTGCAGTGAGGGGATTCAGTTCATTGTGGTGGTTCCAGTTGTCATGTGCCAGTGTGTCAGGGTGGTCACGGTTAGCAACAAGGCTACTGCATAGAGCATTGTCGAGATGTGGTTCAGTCAATTTTGGATGGTCTGGAGAATTTAGAGCAGGTTAGACATGAGGAGCACGCTGAATTGATAGAAACTCTAAACAAAATAAATTATTTCCAATGTCATACCTGGAAGCATGTTGTGGTGGTCTAGCGCGGCTAGAATTTTCTATCAGAGAAGGTCAGGAAACTGGAGGCCTAGATGGCTCATTTCGAGGAGTATGTCCAATGATCCTTTCGTCCTCCGCCACCTCCTAGTACAACTCTGAACAACCCAACCTCCATCACCTCTAACGACTAGCATGAATACAGGTGTTTATATGTTCTATTTGTTTATTAGGAACTATGGCCTTTGAAATTGTGGACTGTGTCTCTCTTTAGTTTTTTGTTTCATTGTCATATAATTTCGGTGGTAGTCAACAAACCTAGTCAAAGTGAGACTACCTGCATTTTTTCTCCGGTATATTTCCTTTAAAATCTATAAATACAAATTTAACTGAAAAAAAAATATCATATATTTATTACTCAATCACAACTTTATCAAATTATTTTATTCTATTATTGTACGAAATAACAACTCTATCACATTAACTTCATGCCATTGCATTTGATCTATTTAGAAATGAGATCACCCTAACATTATAATATTAGAAAAAGAAATTACCACTTTAATAATATGATCCACACTTTTACATTTAACTTAATTGTAAAAGTTAGATTCCCTAATAATATTTTAACCTTAACAGCTTTTACATTTAATCTTGGAAGATTTTCTTGTCTTGATATGAAATTACAAATTTTACATCTAATACATAACACTATTAATATGTTTTTTTAATTTATAATATTTTGTTTTGAATTGATTTTTCTAAATTTATCACATTAATTTTTATAAAAATATTTCAAAAAACTATATATATATATATATATATATTAAATATGACTAAAAAAAAATTATAATTTTTGAATTTAAGCTTCTGTGATCCATATTAGATTAAGAAGAGTCTTTTTGGTATAAATCACATAAGAGAAAAAAAAAATTGACATGTTTCGAACCAGCTAGTGTGGTTCATCGTGGCCCTCTATTTAAGCTTGTGACATGACCTACATCTTCATCTCGTCCTAATGATGAACCACACTAGCTAGTTCGAAACGCTCGGTAAAATTTTCTCCATGTGATTTCTACCGAAAAGACTTCTTAAAATTTATAATATTTATTTTAAGTTTTTTTTTCATTTTCCAAAATACAATCTACAAAAGGACTATAATAAACAAATGATTCCTTAGAATACCTATATCTTTGTTCACACAGCTTGAGAATCCCTATATCTCCTCTATGATACTATCCACATTTAATAAATTACCGTCTTTTAGAAAACTACGATTTGAGAGAATAGAAAGGCAAATTTTATTTTTCCTTTAAAAAAAAGAGTGACAAATTATATAAAAAATATGTACTCTAATTTATAGACGAAATAGTTTTTTTCAACAAAATCGTGAGATACAATTTCAAGCAAGGTTGTGATTTATCGTGAGATACAATTTCAAGCAAGGTTGTGATTTTTGTTGTTAAAATAAATTTTTGAATCCATAAATGGATTCAACGCATGAAAAACCTCATGGGACACTCAAATTATATAGATTAAACAACATAAACTCAAGTTTTTAAAAATTTCTTTCATATTTTAGTTCAAAATTAACGAGAAAAAATACTCTGGAAAAAGTCATTTCATCTATAAGTGAGACTACACATATAAAAAACAAACTCTCTTTTAATATACATTGAAGGATTTTGTTAAATTTTTCTTTCGAAAGTATTTTGCCCACATAGATTTGATTTTTTCTACTTATTATACCTCACAGTGTTTCATTGACTTGCTATTAGTTTTTCTTTGACTAAAAAAATTTAAAATCTATCCAAAGTTTAACATTATGAAATTAAATTTATTATTTTTAAATAAAATTTATTTCTATTTATTTCAAATATGATTAGTTGAAATGTATCCCCTCTTATTTTCTAATGATGGCAAGAATTGACTTTTGTGTACTCTATTATTAATTATTATGTACTATATCACTAATTACTATGTACAATAAATATAAATAATTTGAAAAATAACATTATATATTAATTACTATGTACCATAAACACAAATGGTTTGTAATTAAATTCAAAAATTCCATTTTCTCATTGGTGTAAAGTATTGAATAGACAATTTTTATGGGTTTTATTTTTTAATTTACAAAAAAATAATTTAAAAAATATAAATTTGAAAAAAAATGTAAAAATAACATGTGTACAATTTGTACAACTCTCATTATATCAATCTATACTCTAATGACATGACATGTGTACTATAATATAAGCATTATATAAAAAAATTATCATCATTCAATATTAAATAAATAATTTTTAACTTGTTATCATTCTCTTCAATGGCATTAAAATATTTTATTAAACTAAGTGGCATGGAAGGCTAGCTATGCGGCCTTATTAGTTATTGTCATTCATGGGAAGAAAACCAATATTTTTAATTTAACATCGTTTATGGGGATTGAAAATTTCAAAACAGGTTTTACTATTACTTTGATGATTTTATTGAGGTAATGTATTTAATTTTTTATTTATACTCCCATAGAGGATGCCTAAATGGAAGTAATGTAATTGGGGATAGGGATGAGAGCCCACATTATTAATGAAGGGCATTGTACGTTGCAACTAGCAATGCATTTAGGTGGTGAAAGGTAAGGTTAAGACATGTGAACAAAGTATCACGATGACTTGATGTGAGTTTGTTGCTCTAAAGGTACTCCCACACAAGGGAACAACATTCAATCTTGCTTTGAGTATGATGAACTGGGAATCTACTGGAGATTAGAGGAATATGAAAATAGGGAAAGAAAAATTCTAAGGAAGAGAGCTCATAGTTTAAATTAGGATTATGACTCGTGGAAAATATGACACAGGAGACTATTTATGAGCAATTATAATTCATTGTGTTTTACTCTAACTTTCTTACTCCTTTTCATGGTATAGTTTTTTCAAGCTCTAGGATATCTGGTTTGGGTGGCAGTTGTGCTCTAAGCAACTAACTCAAAGAGTTTCAATTGGCAATGATGTCTTTGTAAATGAGCCTATTCGTAGTTTTTGGATTTTCAATAGTATTATCTGGTTTCAATTTTATAGAGGAAAGGCCTAAACGTATAACAATATGACACTATGGTCTCAAGGTAACCTTGATATTCATCAGTATCACAACAAATTTTCATTTTCCATTGTAAATTTCAAGTTCTATATCTTAGATTTTGGCTATCATGTTAATCCCCAAGTCCTTCAGAAATCACATGTTTTATTTTTTTAGCTCTTCTACTTCCCCTACCCCTTTTCTAACTCTCTATCACTTTCACTCTTTTTTCCCTTTCCCTTTCTAGTCATCCCACTTTGTCCCTCCTCTCTATTTTTCCCTCACCTCACTGTTAACTACTCATTCTTGTACCCCATATCCAGTCAATGACATCTCCCTTATGCTCTTTGGCTCTTCTAGGTCTCCCTTTTACCTTTCCTCTCTATATTCACTAGGATTTTCTGTCTCCCTAACTTCACCCCATCACTCCTTTCTTGGTCATTGATGGTTAGACAAAGATTATCCTCAGGCCATAGAGGCGGTAGAAGGGGCAAAGTGAGCTACTTTGTGGGTCGAGACTCCATTCCATCTCCCTCCTTGAAAACTTGGGCCCAAACTATTGCAAAATGAGTTATGACTCATTATATCGATGTAATCCATGAATTAGTTAGGCACACCATCACATAAGTGGAGGAAGAAGTTCATCAAGAATGTAGGTTCATCTCTGATCAACGTATTAAAAGGGAGACCAATCACTAGATTCCTGAAATGGGCACCTCTACCTGATCTTGGAAAACTTCTTACATGCAAGTGGTTAATCTTTATTGGCACATAAAAACACTCATTGGCAAAGTCTTCATTGAACAATTTGAAGCACAACAAGAGATCTTGGTCTACACGACAAAAATGTTGGAGATAATTGAGAGGCTAGATACGAAAGTCTCTATCTTGGCAAAAAATAAAGCATACATCATCTTCTCCCCTTTTGATGAAGACAACAACTCACCTCCACCAATCTAGGTGGACTCTCCCACAACATGACATGATCAAGCGAGCCAACTTTCTAGTTTATATTTTAGTATATAATTTCATCATCACCTATGTTTTGTCTATGATAGTTAATTATAAGCCATGTAATTTGTTTAATTGTCTCCATAATTTAAGTGACATACTAGCTTCCTCAACAACAACAAAAATGTGAAAATTTTAAATCTTTATTATTGGTGGTTGTTAAAGATTGAAAGATGTGGAGCAAAAGTCTAAATTCTCATTAATCAACAATAGTTAAATAGATTATATAGGAGACACCACCAATAAATGATTGAACTGGAACTCAATTGAATTGGACTAAACTCTAACTGATTGTGACACTTGGATGGATAGTTATGACACCTAGTAGGTGGTTGGAATTAGATTCTCCAACACTTCCCCTTAATTACAACCACAAAAAAATTAAACTAAGATGTCTGATGGTCTAAGTCTCAACTACACTTACAATTTTAAAAAAATAATATAGTTGGATTTCCTTTTCTTTTTCTTTTTCTTTTCTTCCATATCCTGTATCCTCTAAATTGCTTCAACTTTGTCTTTTCATAATAGGTTTCAAACTTTAGTTTCTTCATTTGCTGGTGAAACTCTTCCATTGTTCCAGGCTATCCATGCATATCATCTATGTCTTCAAAAATTTGTTTGTATGTGGACTACTATCACATGTCATCTTTTGTAGTGTGATCTTCATCATCATTTTTTGAACATCAATTTGTGCAACACAAGATGAGAATAAAATTTTATCTCTTCAGGATTCCAATACAAGAAAATTTCATTAATGGTTTCATCATCCAAATAGTCCTCAACATTCATTTCTACAACTTCAATGCATAATTTATCAAAACATGGTGTTGCAAGCCATGCTTCAATGAACTTTAATTCTTCTTCATAATCATCCTATTTACTTGCACACTGGAAATCAATGGATTTTAAAAACAGCCGCAGAACCACATTCATTCTATTCCTTCTTCTTTGCAATGAGCACTTTCTCCTGTTGTGCTTCCTTCTTTGCCTTTCTCACTTCCAGTTCTTTACTAACCTCGATTGTTTCAAAGAGGTTTTCTTCCACATGGTTTTCAAACCTAAGTGGGATTCTCTCACCAAATAATAGTTTCTCAAGTTTCTCAATAAGATGTTTTTGTTGCATTAGATGCAATCATTTATCATTAACCAACAAGTATTCATCAAACTTAACATCATCCAATTGAATTGTTGGATTTATCATAACATTGGTTGCTTCAATGGAGCTTCATTATCATTAGCAAGCTTTGTTGTTGGATTCACCAAATGTCCATCCACTTGTGGTTGTGCACAGTTGGGTTCACAAGCATCTACGTGCTCCTTCTCTGTTGCTTCTGCAAATTCTTCACAATCATCATCTATTTGTAACTGAGCACAATGGGATTTACCGAACTCCTCATCTTCAACTTGATTACTCCCCCTTACACCAAAATTCCTCTCAGGGGCATCCCAAACCTCCTTCGTTGTTTTTACATCTGCAAAGAGGGGAAGAATGTTGTCATCTTCACATTATTTTATGCATTTCAATGTGAAGGAATTCTTTTTCCTTTTTACTTCCAAGTCTTTCAAATAGATCTCAAACAACTCTAATTGTTTCTTTGACTGTTTTAGCCTCTTGGATTTTCCCATTTATTGAGTGTTGGCTTATTGTGGCTCAACAAGCAAATCGACCCGTAAACATAGTGATTTCCTACATTAAAAAAATGCCTCTATAATGGTTTCTTTGTTTCTTAGCTTCTCCAAATAAATGAATATGCAAATTCTCTAAAAAACAATGCTTTCACAAAACCTTTCACAAACCCACCTTCCATTATTTCTATTAAAAAACAATATTGCAATACTCACAATGGATGTGAACAACTCCCTTTTTTTTATAATAGACCCTCTTCAAAAACAAAATTTAAATGTCTTTAATGAAATCATTGTTCTTTTCAAAAAAAAGTCTTCAAATATAAACAATGTTCCTTGTGAAAATGATACAAGCATTCTTTAAAACATTTGAAATGAATTTAACAAAGTGGATCTTTTAAACCAATGACCTTTTTTTTTCCTTAAAAGAAAACGAAGCCCTATTTTAAATATAAGGGAATGACCCCATTTTTAATAAAAACGGAGCCTCTCTTTTTTTAAAGAAACTTTCAAGCCAATGAAGGTATTTGACCTTTTCAAACTCGTTGACTTTTTGTTGTATGTGGTTGCAATGGACCAGTCAGCTAACGCGCTTCCCGTTGGTTTATGGCTGCGTTTGTCCATCAGTCGCGTGATATAACGCAGTTCTTTTGACTGTTCAGGTGCGGTTTAGCGGTGTATTCATTGTTTTTGCAGTGTCTTATTGTGAATCTTCATGAAATTTTTATAAATAAAAGAATCTGACTTTTTCAATCGTTCAGATAGCGATTTTTCTTGCCTTCCTCACGACAGCGGTTTCTTCAAATAGCGGAAGCTTCTCACAGCTGCCTCACGTTCTGTCCGCTGTTCTCATCTCAACAAGTATTAGGTTCACACTCTTCTTTGCTTTGGTGCTCTCGAGTAGTCAGACTTAGCCTAAGTTCTCATACCATGTTAAGAGATTGAAAAAGTAATATCGGGAGATGAGTGTAAACATTTGGATGGTGCTCAATTAATAACAAAAAATTGAAAATAATAAACAAAAAAGATAAAAGTAATATAAAGCCTAGTATTAGGATGAGCCTAAACAGTTAAATATTGGCTCAATTAATATTAAAAAGTTAAAAGTAATAAAACAAAAAAATTCAATTTGTTATATTTTGATTTTGTTATTAACTCTTGAATAGGATTTGTTACATTACCATGGCTTATCAATACCACACCCCCAAAAACCCTAACTTATTTCACAATTAAAATGTTTTATAACAACATCACAAGATTTTTAACCATAGATATTCCCCCACCTTATTGTAAATATTATTTAACTGGTAAATAGGTTTTGTTACAATACCAATACCACATGCTCAAAAAACACAACTTATTTCACAATCAAAATATTTTATAACAATATGACAAGATTCATAAGAATGAATATTCACCCCCACTTTATCATGGATATTACTAACTTGAAAATAGGCTTTGTTACAATACCATGGGATATTCACCCCCACTATATCATGGATATTATTAACTTGTAAATAGACTTTGTTACAATACCATGGCTTATCAATACCACATGCCTAAAAAACACAACTTATTTCACAGTCAAAATATGGGTATTCACCCTCACTTTGTCATTGATATTATGAACTTGTGAATAGATTTTGTTACAATACCATGGGTCTATCATGGTTTATCAATACCACATGGCCAAAAACCATAATTTATTTCACAAGCAAAATATTTTATAAATATCTTATTTTAATTTAATTTTACACCATTTTTTAATTAAATCTAAAAGGAAAAAAGTTATAATTGTTTTTTAGATATATCTAAAGTCTCTACCTCATGACTACTAAAAATATTCTTGTAGAAATTAAATCAAGGTTTTAATAAAATTAAAATGGGAATACTTTTATAGATAAAGATGTGAAATTTGTGTAATATAAATAATATTATTAAGAACCCACATACATCTATCTTAACTAATGATCCAAGATATGCAAAGTGACTAACAATAATAAGAGAAAGATAGTGCATGATTCTTTTAAGTTTTTCATTATTGTATTTTCTTTGACATGATTGATCCAAAATATAGGTTTAATATTTTACAACCAAATGATTTTTTTCAATTTAAACACTTTCTTAAACACAATACAATGGGATCAAATTTAAGAGAGGAGGGTGGAGAGAGAGAGGGAGGGAGATAGCGACAGAGCTGGAGGTTGGAGAGAAAGAGAGATAAAGAGAGTGTGTGTGTGATGGGAGGAGAGAGAGAGAGAGGGAGGAAGAGACAGAGGAGGGGAGAGATAGGGAGACAAGGGAAGAGAGATAAGAGGAGTGGAGAGAGATAGGGAGAGAACAAGAAGAGAGAGAGACACACGCAAAAAGATGGATGGGAGAGAGAGAAGAAGAGAGGGAGGGAGATAGCAATAGAGTTTGAGGGAAGAGAGAGAGAGAGAGAGAGAGAGAGAGAGAGAGAGGGAGGTGGGAGAGAAAGGGAGAGAGAGTAATGAAGAGAGATAGGACTCAAGATAGAGAAGGAAAGAGAGAGAAGGGGGAGAGGGGTAAGAGAGAGAGGGAGAGAGAGGGAAGGAAGAAGAAAGACATATAGCGAGGAAGGTGGAGAGAGAGAGGGAGTGACAAGGGAGAGATGGAGAGAGAGTGAGGGAGAGAGGAGAGCAAGAGGGAAGATATAGAGAAGGAGAGAGAGAGAAGGGGGAGAGGGGTAAGAGAGAGAGGGAGAGGAAGAGGGAGGGAAAGAGAGATAGATAGATATGGAGAGAATGTGTATGTTTGGGGGTGAGATAGAGAGAGGGAATAAGAAAGATACACATGGATACAAATATCGATATTATATAGTATTATATAACCAGCCTAGATCCATCTTAACCCCGGATCTATCAAGCGTCAAGAGGGATCAAATATCTTGTGGTGCAAACACATTTTTTGACTACAAAACTTGACGAAAGGTTTTCGCCTTAAGAGATTTGATCCTCCTCGACGCTTGATAGATCCGAGGTTAAGATGGATCTAGGCTTGTTTATACAACAAAGGTATTTTGGCTAACTCAAACATAACAATTTATTGGTAAGATGAGATTGAGGAAAGCCCACAAGACATATGATAGTTGGTGAATGAATATATTGTTAAGAACTTCTTGCATAACGGTTATTAGTTAGAAGTAATCCCATCACCTAGTCTTCAAAAAAAAAATATGAAATTGAAAAAATAAATAGAAGAGAAACTTTATATAATACTTTCCTCATGTGAGTCATTACTTCAAGTGTATTGCAATTCATTTAAATTTAATATAATATAAACCATCATAGATCCATCTTAAACATGGATCTATTAAACACTTAGAGGGATCAAATTTCTTAAAGTTGAATTTTAATATTAAAAAGTGAATACATGAGTTGAAATTAAATGATAAAATACTTACAGCTTAAGAAATATAATCCCTCTTGGTGCTTGATAGATTATGGTTTAAAATGAATTTATCATATGGCCAAGTATGTGAGAGATGTTGTTTCCCTCTTGGTGCTTGATAGATATCAATTTAATATGGATCTACTCTATAAACACACACACACATACAATTTTTATTTATTCACAATAAATATTTTTATAGTGGGAGATGTGTAACTCATTCAATTCTTAATATACAATTAGCAAATGAAATTAAAAAATATTATTTAAAAAATAAAATGCAATGTGGAACATAAATACAATATTTCAATATCATATAATATATATATATATATATATATATATATATATATATTATTATATATATATAAGAAAGGAGAGAGATAGTGAGAAAATTATTGTCATGTAAATAGGTGTTTTATGAGGGCCATATGCCATTCCATGTGTCTTAATATAGAGTTGACAAATGGCATATATATATATATATATATATAGAGAGAGAGAGAGAGAGAGAGAGAGAGAGAGAGAGAGAGATTCAAATGTTAGGTATAAACAAAAGAAATCTCTCTCTCTCTCTCTCTCTCTCTCTCTCTCTCTCTCTCTCTCTCTCTCTATCTCTCTCTCTCTCTCTCTCTCTCTCGCTCACTCGCTCGCTCGATATATATATATATAAGGTAATTAAAAGTGAAAATAAGATAAGGAAGCAATTTTAAATGTTCATTTTAGTGTATGGGTTCTCAATGAGGCCAAGGATGTATTATATTTGGAGGGTTAGTTGCACACAATGTCATGGGTCCCCCTTACAACAACAATACACACGCATTTCTCTCTTATGATTGTGATGTATCTATTGCATTTTTAGTCTATATTTCCTTGTGTCACCATGCCTTCAGGACAATTTGTGTGTCTTAGTTATCAAGGTAGGCTAAGATCTTCCAGTTCAAGTGGAGCTCAAATGAGTTATTTTGATTCATGGGTTCCCCTCTAAGCTTGTGATGTGGCCAATGTCTTCTGACAGTAGGTTACTCCACACATTCGTGAGGAATTTGAAAGTGAACAGGATGAAATTGGGTAGGAATGGAGCACCATACTAGATCAAGGTATTGAGGCAAGAGTTAGAAAACTATATTTTAGATGTAGGGAGTTCAAGAGCCCGAGATTTGGAAAATTGTTGATTTGTATTGGCATATCAAAATAATTGTGAAGAGATTGTTTATGAATCACGATGATGTCAAGGAGGAAATATTGTTGCAATTAGAAAAATCCTAGTTGTGGCTTAAAGAAATTAGTTCCAAGCTACCAAGGTTTTCTCAAGGTCTAGTCCATTAGGCTTCGAAGTTTGGAACAAGGCATCAAATTTAGGTTGCTCAACCCCTCTACCGGGTGTTGCTTTTCATATCATAGATTAATATTTTGGACATTGAATAGGCTTATAGTGTTTTGTTTTTGTTATATAGGTCATTCAACTCTATCCCTTTTTGGGTTATTTGATGTTATTTTTGGACAAAAGACTTTCCTAGTTTTTTTGTTATTATGAACATAGAAGAAACTCTCTTGAAGGACATATTCCAATGCTATTGATCTAGTTCCCCAAGTGGTAGGGAAAAAATATTGGGATTTTAAATAATATTTTCCTATTTGTAATTAATAGAAATTCTAACTTAAAATTAAAAAAATTATCATTAAAACATTTTAATTGTGTGTTGTTTAGTATGAGGGAGAGGGGGTTATATATGTGTGTGTGTGTGTGTTATTTAATTGTGTGTGTATGAGTGAGATTTGTGATTCTCTTTATGTTCAACATGGGTTTTATGTTCAACATAGGGGTAACACGTGGAACAAACACACACAAATAAAGAAATTGAAAGTAAAAAACCATGCAACCATATTAATTCTAGATCTACCATGCATCAAGGGGGATCAAATCTCTCGAGTTGCAATCATTTTATCTAGTTTTACACCCTAAAAAATATTTTCACATGGAAATTTTTTCTCCCTCTCAACACATATTAGAATTTAAAGTTAGGATGGATCTATGGTCATAATAAATTAATTTACATGATATTTTATCATATTCTTAGTAAACATAATAATAAACGGATCATGTTTAAGATTAATTTTCTTGAAAATCCAAATACAATTTTACTTTGTAAGGATATTTCCATGGTGATCTTATGACTTTAGTCAATAGCCAAATTTTTAAAATTATATATATATATATATATATATATATAAATATATATATATATATATATATATATATATATATATATATATATATATATATATAAGAAAAAAATATATTATAAAGACTATAGCAAAGCTAAACAATAAGGAGTACATAAATTATCTGTAAATTGCCATGGATATTCCATTGGACAATTCATCTTAATAAATATGATGAAAATATATTGAAATTTGATATATATACTATGAAGGTTATGAGGGTTAAAATAAAAAAAATAGAGAATAACACGAAATACAAACACACACCAATCACAATCGACCTCGAAATATGATTTGGGAAACTCTTTGGAGAAAAATCCTAGCTAGAAGGTGAGGTTCTTTTGCTCTTTGAAGGCACTCCCTATAGATTTACCTGAAACTTGTGGCCTATGGGTTGTTATAGAACACAAACCCCCCCTCTCTCTCTCTCTCTCTCACACACACACACACACAGTGACTGTGCTTTAGTATGGAACAAAATATATGCAAATATAACGGAAACCCTTTTCCTCTTAGTGACCATATTATAACAATAGCTTGATAGCCAAGCAGGGGTTAAACTTGACCCATTCAACCCTCAATTTGAGTTACAATGCAACCCTTCTAGAGTCTTCTTCATAGTCGCCACATGTCTAGCCCATTTTTCATGAGTAATGGGGGTTGACATGGCACCCTCTCAAGTTATGGTGGTCAAACATGATAAGTCAACTTTCAGGAAGCATGATTTTTGCATTTGAATCCTGATTGATGTGATTATTGCATAGTTGGAAAGGTATTGCCTGGAAAACCTCATTTAAGGCCTTAAAATGGCCCTAGAAGGTTTAAAACCCCCAATTGGGTCTGATTGTTAAAACTTCTCCTATAAGCTAATTCCTTCAATTTTTCCACTCTGTAAGAATTGATATGGATGAAAAAATATATGATAATCCAATCTAGATCAATAAATATTGTTGGCTTGATGTGTATATTCCAAAAAATAGAGTTTTATAGATGTCCATAGTTAAAACATTCCAAAATTCCTTATAGGCATAAAACCTTAAGAAAACACCTAGAATTATTATCAACTTAATAAACATAAATATTATTGAAAAACAAGATGAACGTTAGATCCCAATATTGTAAGGATAGGAGTCTTCGTTTCCTAGGTTGATATCTTCTATCATTTGATGGTTAGTATCTTCCTCCTTTAAATCTATTTGGATTAAACTTGTTGAGTTCTAATTGTTGGAAGTATAATAATGAGATCCTTTGCTAAGAATACTACTTCTCATAATGGAGCATTTTGCCTCCAAGACATTTTTGATGCTTATGCTAGACTAGATTGTTCATAATCATTACGCTTTGAGAGTTGTAATGTCGCTCGTTTTCATCGATGTTGGTCATTATAAAGAAGAATGATCTATTGATTTTTACTTTAGATGGATTCTTCATGTTTTCTTGAGAACAATATGAAATTATTGGCCTTCATGATAATCTAAAATTAATTCACACAAAGAATGACAATGCTACCAATCCCAAGAAAGTGCATTAATGGGGCAAGACTACTACTTAAAGGATATTTTCTAGAGAAAACCCAAATTATAAAGCATAAGAAAATCCAACATGTTGCACCATAGACCATACAATAAAGAAACCAAGGCATCCAATGTCCATAGTGCATAGACACCAGAGCCAAAAACACAAAATGATAGTTTCCAAACAATGACTAAGTTTGCAAGAAGACCAAAACAATTAACACCTATAGGAGTTCCAAGAACCAAAATGGAGAGATCACTATGTGTTGACATACACTGAAGCTTTAAATATCAAATAAAAGTTCCAAAGCATGGTCCATAGGTCGAGGTAAAGTCTTACTAAGTAATATTTCCCAAGCATACTAACATTCTTCAAGGAAATGATGCTTGTTCCTCCTACACAAGTCTCCATTATCCCAACTTTCCTCTAATAAGCCATGTAATATGGTTCAAGAAGCCAATTATGAGTAAATTTATGCACGCAAAGAAAGGAGGGGAAAATGCTTTCATATCTTAGTTCCTCTCTTAAAATCAATATATGGTTGTTCTGTGACATATGGTGATTCATTATGATGTAATGCACCTCCATGCCCATAGAACTATAAGGATTAAAGTATTGAATAATGTTGTCAACTCCCATTTTTTTTAAGAAACCGCACTTTGAGTGTGGTGGATTCATTGGCTAAAGAGTTAGTCTAGTAATTATTATTTCTAGAATAATACTTTTTTAATTTTGCAATCCTCCTCCTAAATTCAATTTATAATCGATGTTAGTTTTCTATCGAAAGGAATTTATTTCAAGATCATCAAGTTGATGATTATGCTTGAATTACTTATAGAAATCAATAACTTTGTTTTTTTTTTAACTAGAAAATTGCATTAGAAAAGAGCACATGCCTCAATTTGATGATTTGTGGACTTCCCTAGACCCTAATTTAAACTTGTTTCTAGCTGTCCCTTAAGATCAAGGATGATCACCCTCACAAATTCCACCCATATAAGACAAAATATACTACTAACTAACATGGAATATCATTAACAACATATTTTCCTTATCAAGGAACCAATATTTCTACCTTAACACAACCCATAACAATATCAATATCTCTTTTTCATAACAACAAAATCAACAAGGTTTCCTTTATATGCCACACATTGATACGTTTAACAAACTAATTATCAATGTGTTAGTGTTTCATATTAAAATGAATTACACTAATACCAACAACATTATTACATTATCAATGTATCAATGTTGTGTCTCTAACATGACTCACATTAACATTTTAGGAATCTATGCATTATTACATATTAGTGTTGGCACCTTACTGCAACACACACCAATGTTTTCAATATCTTCACACTATCATAAAACTAGTGACGTGATCTTAAAATTATTTGCACATTTACATTTGTATTTATTCACAAAGTTAGTTCACATGAGCACATAGATCATCACCATTA